>HE671248.1:249228-297193 GCA_000313835.2 Heliconius melpomene melpomene
AAGAAAATAATACTATAAAAAAAAAGGCAGATAATAAAATAAATATTTTTTAACAAAATATAAAGTCTAACAAATAAAAAAAATAAAGAAATTACATCTTATGTTATAAAATAAAAATTTTGACAACACCTCAAGATAAGGTATTATTGAACATCGATACACAATGGCTTTCAACATTGTAGGCAAACAGGACGATTGCAGTCAACATAAGTATGTGTTGTGTTTCTATATATCTTTTGGGGGCAAAGTGTACATGTTTTTCAAGAACCCAAAACTATTTTTTTAGCTTCATGTTCAATAAATGATAGATCAAATCGCGAAACGCGAGTCAAAGTCATTCTCAATTCTTAGAGTAGTTTAGTATACGAAACGCGTCTTTTTATTTGATAAAGTGCTATTTTCTTTATAAAATGTCGTCGTCCAATTCTTTTGTTTGATGTTGATTATAAAGTACCGATATTTTGTCCCAGACGTGCTAGGTCGATCATTTTTTTCCATTTTATCATAAAAACAAAAAAATTGAATCTTTTTAGGTAAATAATATTTATATTACTAAAATATATAACAAACAATGCAAAATAATATATGATATAAAACAATAAAAACATTTGAATACAAATAATACAATTAAAATATTAAAGTATATTTGTAACATTATAAAAATATATGGCGTTTTGAAATCATTCATGTATGGGAAACATGGACGTCGGGTCTGACAGACCCAGGCCCCGTTTCGAAAGATAAATACTCACGTGTTTTGAACCCAGAGACACAACCACTGCTATCTACATTCATTTTGTCATTAATACGAAAGGTACTGAGAGACTCAGTGGCGGAGGTCACCGAGAAGTGGCCGATTTGTAGAATTCGTAGAACTGTCTGGTCTGTCAGACCCGACGTCCATACTTAAAGGTTAAAAATATTTCATTGAACACATGTTTCATGGGTTATTAGAATTCACCCTTAAATAGGCAAGCGAAGCTGCGCGCGTCCGCTAGTTTACTATATTAGCCTTAAAAAGTGACGTAGAGGACTAAGAGGGGATTTCCCCAAATTTCTACAAAAACAAAAAAATAAATATTTTGCGTAACGAGATTGCTGGCTACAATTAATATTTAACGGAGTCCTAATATCGTAAAACTATATATTTGAGAAAGTAAAAATAATCTGTTTTTATATACCGTGTGAAGGTTATGGAAAGCACACGTTTGTTCACGACAGAAGCGTGGCCTTTCAAGAACGAGAATAAAACACCCCTCTTTGTCAACCATGTAAATAGTAGACATGGTCTGACGAGTAGATATCATAGAATCCACGTTTATTATTTTTTTGAAGCTTCATGCTGTATCCATTACATCGCAAGGTAGGTAGAAGGAACCTGGGAACCTAGGGTTAATACACTCTGATCCTGTATTTTTGAGGCTTTTTGCATGTTGAGTCGTGGAACTCAACGCCGCGCAAGTTAACCTAGAAATATATTACAGAAGAATTTAGTCTTACAGAAAATATATAAAAAAAATATTTAACATTTTAATTGAATAAATTTATTTCTTCTTTTAAATAAAATGAAATATCTGTCTGTTATTATTTTAAGAATAAGTTTCAGTCAGTTTTTAATCCTACATCTATATTGTTCTATCAAGACCCTCGTCTTCAAAGAAAAATTGCAGAACAGAGCTAGCCGTCTAATAGAGTAATTTACTGGATTCCGGCGCAGACAGTCGATTCGCTAAATAAACTACTTATAAAAACTTTGAAGATAAAAGTCTTTATATGAATATAAATAGATTTATTTATTTTTTATTTAGATATTTCTTAAAATATTATAGTGGAGGTCGACGTGGGGCTGGGGCGAAAACGTGCGACTGCAAACGTAACGGTTGTGGATTCGATTCTCACTCGGAGGAATGGAATATTAAATATGTTGATTTACTCGCTCTAGTAACGAAGTAAAGCTCGAAGGAGTTCCGCCACTCAACACGCAAAACAAATAAAAATGAAGCAAAAAATTGAGTATTTTTTTCATTTCCTCGAGTGGGAATTGAACCCACAATCTGTCGGATTTATAGCCGCACGCTTGTGCCCTGCGCCACTACTGGCCCTTTCTAGTTTAAGCATCATATTAGCTTATTTCAAGGCCAACGTCCGATCCCGTACTATCAAATTGGCAGATTCTTTGTGAACTAAGCGAGAACGTATTTGGGTTAGCTTTGTCTGGATTTTACGTTTCGTATAATGTAAGAAAAGGAAATTGGGATAGTAGGGTAAGTCTAAAATAACCCGGCATTTACTGAATTTATGTTACTTTTATCTTCTCTTTTCTATATAAATTCTGTTGAATTGTTATTATTTAGATGAGAATATTGTCGTCTTAAGTCACGGCGACAATATTAGATGCCGTAGATTCAAATCTCATTGTTTTTTAATTATGTAAAACACAAAAGGAAAAAATAGGACACTTATAAGGACTACTTTGTTGTCCATTCCTCTGTCCGTCTGTCAAGAGACTTTTTCTCAGGAACGCGTGGAGATATTCAAATCTGATGTACCCTTAGAGCTGTGAAAAAAAAAACAAATTTCTAAGCTAATGAAACCAAAAGATCTATCAGTTTATGCTACAAATTTTTGAAACTCGCAAGGGAATCAAACCTACAGGGTACTTGAGGGCTCGGAATCTTGTAATTTGATACGAAGCAACTTCCTATAACACATATAAAGGAAAAATCGCGAAAAGAAAAAAAATAGATATTTCATAGAAAAAATAATTATAAACTTAAATATTTGTAGGTTATTTCATACGAAATGAGTGCACATGCCATGTAAACTTAAGTTTGTCAACTTTTATAAATTGTAGTTCCTATTGACTCACAAATTGGTACGGAACACCCTGGTGGGCGAGTCCGACTCGCATTTACCGAGTTTTTTCAGAATCAAATAGGTTTAATTGTTGGAAAATAGAATAACATTGCATGTTAATTCGTGGAGCTCAACGCCGCCATTTATCTTACAACAGCGAAGAAAAATAATCTTATTTCCTACATAAGAATTCAATCCACAACCACCGCGTTTACAACCAGACGCTGTTACATCACGACGACCTCATATTTTATCGTCCTTTATATTTATAGTCATGGAAATAATCCTTCTTTGATCCGATGGCTATCAAAGCCATTATTTAGAATTTCCTCGTTATTTTTGTTCCTTAAAATCCAAATAAAGGAAAACGAAATGTAGTTGTACTTGTAACTACATATATAAAGTTTACTTTATTTTGGCTCAGTTTGAGTTTGTATAAAAGAATAGGTTGATTGTGGGTATAGTATTTTCTTTTTTTTATTAATTTATTTTTAGTTAGAGCCCACCACTTAACACGCAATGTCTTTAAAATTCTGCGGAAATTAGTGAAGAGAGTGTCTTAACACTAGATTTCTCTCCGCCAACCCCGGTCTATGCGAGATACAGCGTGATGATAAAAAATCCTCTTTTTTTTTTTTATTCAAGAAGTTAACAATTGTAGTTCTATCCTATTGTTACAGCGCCCCTTTAAATCTTCAAAAGTTGAGGAAAAAGTGTGAAAATAAAGTAAAAAATACATTTGCTAGAAAAAGAAAGGAATACTCGGCTATAGAGAGCTTTTGGGAATTTTCCAACAGTTTTGTTTGTATAATGTAGTTGATGTTTGAACTTAGAAAGAAATACATCACTTTATTGTTTTGATACTATAATAATATTAGAGAAGAGGCCAGTCTTGGCGCAGAGGCATAAGCGTGTGACTGTTATCAAAGTAGATTGTGCGTTCGATTCCCACTCGAGGAAATGAAATGGGAACAGTGTTTGAATACTAGGTTCCCAGGTTCCCTCTACTTTAGTTAGCATAAAGCTAATAAAATAGCTGAATGTGGCATGGAAGGCACTTAGCCTTTATATTTTATCACCACTCTAATGACCATGACCTCGGAGCCACGAGATTTTTTTTTATCGTCAGTCGTAGGTTTCCATTCATATACAATCATTTAAATCAGTATAGAACCGACTCACACTTGACTGGTTTTTTATATAAAACGTTATATGTTAATCTAGACCTTGAATAACAGAAATAAACAAAAAAGGTATCCTAAGCAAAGAGAAAGTTTTATTCTTCATATAAATTCAAGTGATGCTATAAACGGAAGGGCAAATGAACGTTGCGAAAGAATGTAAACACTTAGAACTTTGCCCTTTTTTTCTGTAACTGACCCATCCACCCGTCTATTTGGGATCTGATAAGATCAATTTTAAACAAATATCTACAGAAAACACAGAGACAGCCTCGAATAGCACCTTAGAAGTTCATAACTTCACATTCCACGTCTTTCCGGGCTAGCACAATCGATCTTTAACGTACTGGTACTTACATCACATACAAAAAAATATTGTAAAATATTTATCCAGTGACACTTATATATTAAGAAAGAAACATTAAACTTTCCCCAATATAAAGATATTATTAAATTATTCTTATCTTTCGCAATAATACAGCCTACCAAAAGTTTAGAAGAAAAATTTTCGGCTAATTCAAATAAAACTCCAAGGGAAGATTTCATCTTACTCTCTAATTATCATACTGTCGCTTATAATTTAATATACAGGACTTTGAAAATAGACCTTTGAGCATTTTTTTGTAATTTTTTAAACAGTAACATAAATTTCGACCGGTTTTATATTTTTTTGGGCAGCACTTAACGTTCATATGGCAGGGAAGGTAGAAAGACCCCACCAAAAATACAGAGGAGAGTATAGCTCAGAACATACACAACACGCAACGCATCCAGAATTCAGCGAAGAGTGGGGAACGAACGTATCTTAATGAGAACGGAGAGTAACACTAAGTTTAACACTAGGTTCCCAGATTCCCTCTGCCTACCCTGCTTGGTGCGAGATGCAGAGTCAACCTAAAAAACCTACAGCTTAATTCGCTAAAGCGCTTGGACAGCTTCCAAAAGATGCAAGTTTGATTCCCGCTACGTTTAAATTTTATACTGTTCAAAAAAAAACTTTTTATTAAGATTGAAATAAATTGGAGAAACTATTTTCTTATGCCCAACGAGAAATTGTTATCCATACACATTTCAATATCAGTCTAACCCAGACAAATTTGAAACCAAGTAATAGCTTTCCAATAGCAATTGGCAGGTAGTCTAAGCCGCCATCACTATGACTGCGTCAGTCGAGGGTATAACGTATTGAAATTAAAAATTGGTTCTATCTATATGGAGACGGTAGCGGGTACAATTTTATTGATGGTTGAACTGAAAATTTATATTTGTTATATATATTCATAGCTTGAATATATAAAGATACAAACGTGCGACTGCTACAGCATCGTTTATGGTTTTGACTCTCACGTTCCCATTAAGACACTTCAGTTCCCCACTGTCCACCAGATTTGATTTCAGAACTCAACGCAGCAATTTGTGAAATCTCTCCGCCACAATTACCTTAGACATAAACATGTAAATAAAAGAGCAAGTATGCCGCAAACATACATAATAACATATATCAAGCTTTATATTTTAATTGAAATGAAAGGTAGAGCAGAGTTTTCTTAGAAGCATTTTCTCTAATAGAAAAAATAGACTTATTACTTACGTAATACGTACTAAAATTGATGGGTTCTGGTAATAAACTGGTATACATTAACAGTACAATATAAAGTGAGTGCAGAAATGTGCCTTTTATGATGCAGTTTTATAAGAATTATAGGCGTTTGTTCTAGCTAAGTAGTAGTTATATTTTGCATAGTTGACTGCTTTTACTTTTAAATAATATTTTTAAATGAATTTTGAACAATGATGACATGTCATGTTATGATTAATTAGCAAGATTTATACAGTATTTTTTTTTCTTATTTCTTGACTTACTTACTTAGAAATAGATTTATATGGCATATCTTATAGACGTATGTCTAATTAATAACCATTTAGGTCATGTGATCTTTATATTTATTATTGTCTTCTAGACAATCAGTCTATTATTCGTGAGAAGTGATTTGGTATATACACGAGGTTAATGGGTTCCATTCTTGCTTAAGTATATTTTTTTTTTATTTGAGTAAAAGTGCATATATTCTGAAAGCAATTTTGTAGATCCACTTAGAGCTTAGTGTTAAATCATTCCGTTCTCCACTTTCTGCAAAATTTAAGAGACATTGTGTGTTAAATAGTGAAACTTAACGCCGAAAATATCGTCGTCCTCTCTTTCCATTGAAAATATTTAACACATTTTTATTAGACACCTTAACTCGCAGCTTTCCTTCTGTCTTTTTAATAAGATTTTCTTTCTAACATTCGTTTTTAACTTATTCCTCTTTTACACATAGGACATATACATTGAATTGTCACTCCCGTAATAATAGCACCATGTCGGCGCTAATACCACATTGTAGACCGGTGTATGTGCAGCTATGCTCACATTCCATACATGCACGAACGTGAACTGAGTGTAGCTAACTCTATTGTAGGTATCAATGCACGTGTTTTAGGGTTCCGTATCTCATAAGAATTGAAAACTGGAACCTTTATAAGATAACTTTGTTTCATGTCTTTCTGTTTGCTTACATCGTAGTTAAAGCCAATGGTGGTCAACCTCCTGATGACCTAAAATTTTAAAATTTGTTAATGAGTAAGAATGTACAGACAAATTAGAGACAAAAAACATCATTAAAAGACAATGAAAAAAATTTATTCCAATTTTTTGTTTCCCTGTCCTATGTGGAACGAAAAGCCTAAAGTCTTTAATTTTACGAATAGGCCTCTAGGGTTTTGTCTCCCACCCTCGAATTCCATTATCAGAACAGCTCGCTGATATCATGTTTACGTAACATAGTATTTGATTGTCTCCTAAGCTGCACTTTTACGTAGCGTTGAGGAAGTTATCTTCCAAGTTCAATTAAAATACAAATATTAAAAGTGAATGGTGCTAAAAGCAATAAGCACTACACTTTTTATATAAAATCTAAACTATTTCATTTTATAAAACTTATTACTTTAGCGCAATCTATACTAAATAAAATTCCTTTCGTAGTACACAAAGGGGTTCCAACAACGTATTAGATGCTGACACGAGGTATTATCCGATCGTGAGAACATCGCGTGCGGCATTCGCCTTTCAGCTTACTTTGCAAATTCTTTACTTTAGAACATTGATATTAATTGAATCATATACTTTAGTTTTATAATTTTTTTATTATATATAAGTCTATTGTATTAATTGTGGGTTATAAAAGTATAGTGAGTGATAAGTCACTTCTCGTAAAACAAAGTGTTAGTAAGTGTTAGTTCATTTACTCAGGGAGGCGTTAGACTATATTGCATTACGATAATCCTTAGGATTCCATAGTCAACCAGTGTCACTGTAAAAGAGAATGAGGCTAACAGAACATGCTTCACGTGCGAAAAACAAAAACCTACATAAGCTAATTATTTTCATTTCACCAAGCAGACGAAGCCACCCAAAAAGCTAGTATCACGAATGATTGATAGCACTTCCTCTAAATGTTGTTTTCAGTCCATTAAATTTGAAGACAGTTAATCTCGTAGTTCTAAACTCATGTTATTCAGTGATACTCGCGCAAGACAAGCGTATTGTTACCCTCATAGTCACTCAAACTAGAAACTATGACATTATGAAGATATGAAACATGGTAGTGATGTTGTTGATACTAATTAGTCTTATCGATATTTTAGATTTTATAGTGTACCAACAATTTTACGTTTTATCCAGCATGAAAGGGAAAATAATATTGGGAACCCTCTGTTTTTTATTTTTGCCTCAAATTTTACGCGTTGAGCGGTGGAACATATCGCCGCGCGTTGTCTATTAAAATTAGTTCCATGTTGCTTCGTTCTCAATTTTTTTGCATTAAAAAAGAATTGTAGTCATTCTTAGACATTAAAAAAAATAGATGGCATTGTGTTACTCACTACACTCCTTTCCCTCTCGTCACACAGACAACTGGAGACTTCTATGTAGATATGATAGAATATTAGATATATGTAGAGTTGCTCTAATGTCGATATTTTTTTACAATTATTAAATGAATATGACTTAAATGACATATGTAAATATTGATTTCATTATTATGAGTGAAAAATTACAATTAATACAAATGTTCTTAATGTTTTAGTGATTGCAAAAGCGTTATTTTTATAGTTTATTTTAGCTTAACGCCTTGTTAGTTTTTTACAAGATAAGAAATATATTTATAGAGATCCCTAAATGTGTAATAGATATTCCCTTTTCTTATAAAAGATTGTATAGATTTTGAAATAAGCATTGTTTTTTATCAATATAATATTTTTAAAAACAGGAATTCAACCTCTGCTCCTTGCTCCAGTTAACAATTTCACATTACAACTTTGCAACGATAACGTCTTACTTAAGGTCCCATAATTTATGACATCGTTAAGTTACTTCAGCAATTCAATTACATAAAAGAAGTTCGAAAGTGTTGTAATAAAAATATGCTATCATAAAACCGTTTATTGACACTCGAAGCGATCTACAAACGATCATAGTTATTCATATATCTACTTTATTCACGAAAAAAATATACAAACTTTGTATATTGAAATCCACAGCAATATTTATTCCATGTTATAGTATAATGTCTCGTAAATACTTTTATCGCTACCGTAAAAATTGACGTTGGCGTCTATCGAATCGATAAATCTATAGCTTAACATCGATAGTTGTGTGCGACAACATTATTTTATGTATGCTTGAACTGAACAAAGGGTCTTTATAGTCTTGTTTATCGTCGACCGCTAGCGTTTCAAGCGAAATGTTCGTTTAAGCCATCTCTATCAGAAAGGTCCTTGAGATTTGTAAATTATATGAGTACTCTGTGGGCACTAACTACGATGCTCGTAAATGTTGTTTCATGTAATTGATATTATATAATATATTAGTTAAGCTTCTTCAAATTAAATAACCACTAAAATTAAGACTGTATGTCTTTCTATAATGAATATTCCTTATTACAAAAACAAGAAATTTAGTATTGAGTATTTTTTAATACTAATAAATATGGCAAGAAAACATAATTAAAATGAGTTACTTTTATTATAATTCCAATATTCACGCAACGTCAAGCTTTCTGTTGTTATCAAGTCGAGGAAATTAAAATAATTAATTTCTCTTAAAATATATGTCAGTGACTTTTCATTTCACCTACCTCCCACCTTTCAGTATCTGTTGGCATAGCTTACTGTGCAATTGCTATATTTTTTTAAATTCCTGGTGTTAAGACATTTCTCCGAATTCTGGAAGCATTGAGTGACGGAAGAGAGAAGAAATTAAATTTTTCACCAAAGTAAAGAAATGAAAATATTAAATATTTCATTCGAATGAACCCACAACCACGTTTACAGTGGCACGCTTGTGTCCTGCACCTTGATAAAAATAGGTTTATATAGGTATGTACAATAATCCTGAAAATAGTTATATCGCGATTTAATTTTATTCGTGTTTAATTTTATTTTTATGTATATGAACGTGTACTTAATCATAATATGATTTATAAAGAAAGTTTATGAAGTAAATAAAAAAACCTTGTTTTTCTTTTTATGGAATGAAATTTGGTACTGAAATATAATATTTAAAGTTGAAAGAAAATTTTAAACTCTAATATTACGGTATTTATTTTTAGCACTGGCAATATTAAAACAAAATATGTAAACTTTCTCCAATAAAATAAAATTAAAAAATATATACGAGTATATTTGTAAAAGAAAAAACAATAAAACAACACACATACATTTGATTCTTTAATTAATAATCTTTACAATTGAATCATTAACGTCCATCCCTAAAAACTTTCTTACTTAATATACACTTTACAAGTCGAAATATCAAAATCACACTCTCATTTCATCGATCGCGGCCTGAGGTAAAGTAGTCGAGTGTATCGATTTACCTCTCCTCAGAGTAGCGTGAGGAAGCCTTGGCTCACTAAAATCGGTCGAGCCGTTTGGATTCCTCATATCCTGATTACTAAACTGATTCAAATTCTTAGGTAGCGTCCCATATTCGGGATAAGTGTTCGGCAATCTAAAACTACTGTTCAATTTGCTCGGCATATCTATACTTAGAGTAGGACTTGGAGTTTTAGGACCTTTAAAGTTCATGTTGGCCAAATCTATTTTCTTTCTATTCTGACGTTCGATATCAACAACCAAACTAGGCGCTATATTGGGATCTATATGATAATGCGAATGCTTTCCGGATATTGTTTCAAAGTGCTTCTCATTGAAACGCTGTTTGCCCCGAGACCTTGATTTGTCCCGTTGATAATAAACCCCGGCGAAGATTAATACGTTCAAAATGAGGAGTGAGCATCCAATAGCGATTGTTACACTCAAAGCTGTGGAATAAGCCGCGTAGCCTGCAGCTTCTAGATTTGCCAGGGTATTATCTGTAGTGGTGAAATTTAGGTCTCTATTCGGAATTATTGTGACACATGTAGCCAAAATGGTGTCTACTGTAGTCAAAGCGGTATCGTAAGATATATTTTTCCTTATTTGGTCATTTTCGGTCCTGGACAACGGATCTGGTCTGATAATGCCCTCGTATAGATCCTGTTCGTTATAATTTTTGAATAGATTATGCCGCGCTGAGACGTCATCCATACCGGTTCTGTGGAGCTCGGGGATTAAGCGAAGCCACACGGATAACTGATGCGCCCGAAAATGATTTTTCATTCGGGGTTTTATTCCTGTGGAAGTAAATTTTAATATTACAATCGATAATATTACCTTACTCTTACTAATATTCGGTAGGACGGTTGTTTGTTCCACTTTCACATAAAAATTAGAAGACTGATTCAGACGAAAATTTACAGTAATATTTATAATTAATCACAATAGCATATACGCTACAATTTAATATTATTTATAATTTTCTAATAATATAAAAAAAATTAAGCTGGCCAAGCGGCGCGTGGATCGCTACTTAGTATATATTTTTTTCACGCTGCTTCACGCTAAATTCAACTTGTTCTCAGCAAGGTAGGCAAATGCCTACTTGTAACCCTAGTGTTCACTTCCAGACGCCGCGATTTTCCTTGTTCACAAAGGGAAAATAATACATTCCCGTGCGTAGCGTTTACAGTTAGACGATACATTTCTAAAAATAATAAATTCTAATAAGAAGTTAGTTTCAAAATCGAAAATAATAAGTATAGCGTTAGATTTAGGATCCCAACAGGAAGATTCTTTTAATATTAAAGAAATAATATTATTTCTTAAAAGTTTGGTAATATCTACCCCTTTTTAATATTCCATTCTGAATAAAAGAATCACAACAAAAATCGATGTTTCGTAATATTTTGGGCTACGTTTGAATGCTTAAATAAATTTACATTTTAATAGCAAGGCTTTGGTCTGAAATAACTTTGAATGGAAATTAGTTGAGTTGTGGTAGAGTTAAGAATAAAATATACGCATAATTTGCATGTGAAACATTATTTTTTTATTTATATTATTCAAAAAGTAAGGACAGGGAGTGTTTTGATAGCATGGTTTTATTATTTCATTAGAGTTTTTTTTTCTAGTCTAGACAATCCCATTACATGTACAAAAAAAAATTAAAAATATTGTAGAGACCAGTCGTAGCAAAATTGCAGTACACATGAATATAGACCACGATTGTGAATGCCAATGTAATATTTAATATTATTTCATGGCTCTGGTAAAAAGGCAACACGCGGCGTTGAATTCCACCACTCAACACGGAATACATCGAGCGGTAGAAATTGGAGAACGAAGTGTCTTACAGCACTAGATTCTCCCAGTCTACCCTACTACATATAGCGTGATGCCAAAAAGGAACAAAAAGTAAACAAACCATGAATATTTGAAGCCAAACGAAGTCTTATAACCAATATATATAATAGATATATCGAAAGTTCCATACATTATATATAAGGGTATGAGATTTCGAATACCGCATCCGGAATTTTTGATGTAAAATTCACTTTGATAGCATATTTCGTACCCTGATACCCTTCATTCTTAGCTTTTCCTACGTGATTTTTGAAATTATTAACAATTTAATATTTTATAAGAAATTATAATATTAAAAGTATGTAAATTAGAAGCTGTGGGGTATGTATGGGTCGTGAGATGCATGACAATTATATCAAATTCAAATTCCAGGAGAGTTTTATTTAGCTTCACGCGGTATCATGCATATGGCAGGGCAGGTAGAGGAAAGCAATTGTTAAGATCGGAGATCTATTCTCCACTTTCCGCTCAATTTCCTAATTTTTTTCCGCATTTTGTATTATCACCAGATGGAGGAAATGAAAATTTATTCATTGCCAAGAGTGAGAATGTATAAAATAACATTAAAAAATGTAATTATATCACCGAATGTGAATCGAAGTCGTTGTAGTAACAGTTAAATTGATTTTTTAGGAATTTTCTGAATTTTTTAGAAATTTTCTGAATTTTCTTCCACCGCAACTCCATATCTCTAAAAAGAGAAGGAGTGTCTTAACACTATATAAAAGCTACTAACCAATTTCAAGATACTTTTGATGTGTAGAATCGTATTCTTCCCAATTAATACCGCGAAATTTGTTCTTCTCCCTCGACGCCGGAAGGAAAGCCTCTTGCCGGGTATTATCGTTAGGATTCCTGGGTACAAAAACAAATATTTTTTTATTCTTATATCTGACTAGGGACTACTACATTACATAGATAGATTATTTAATGTAATATTATTAACAAGTTTATAAAATCACTAAAAATTTATAAGCTAGACAAAATAATAAATTAAATAAATAAGAAAAAATATTTGAAATCCCTGTAATTATTACCAGAAACTTATAAATATTGAAAAAATATAAATGGCTCATCCTTCAAATCCTCCTACCTGGCATGGGAACTGAATCTACAATCTTCCGAATAACAGATCGAGTATCTCACCCATAAACTCCATCAGTATGTCCATAATAAAACAAAACCACTTGTTCAGAAGTTAGAACAATAAAGACACTTATAGATAAAGCTTCACTTACCCGGTCTTAGCGAAGTTCGCCACAAACAGCATTATTGACTCAGATAGTGATATTTCTGATTTGGTATAATTTTCGAGGAAATGAGCGAATCCTTCGACGAGAGGTGCACCGAATATGTAGGGTAGCTCTTCACCGTGAACTGCTCCCATTCTCTAAATAAATGATATTATATTAGTAAGAATATCAATATTTAATTATAATTATTTGAATTTGAATATGTTCTAAAGTGGGCGGAGATGAGTTGCGACACTTAATATGCAATGTCTCAAAAATTGGGCGGAAAGTAGAGAATAGAGTGTTTTAGCACTCCTAGCAGGTTCCTTTTGCCTACCGTACTGTGCGGGAAAAAATATCAAATTGTTATTAATACACCTGCAAAATAAAATTAATAAAAACTTTTTAAAATACAGACCATATACAGTACAACAATCGAATTTTTATCATCTAACTTCTAAGACTGCAGTTAGTGTTCTTCTTAAGATGTATAAGTCTCGTTCCAGATAAAGTAGACAATCAACAGAAATAATAGATCGTATAAACTTTATAGCTGCTTTTAGTTATGTTTTCGGTCATAAAGGTAATTATATTATTATGTTAGTAATAGTGAAGTAACTTAATGGTAACGACTTTGAAAATTAAAAAAAATGTAGGATGACAAAGGACGAGGATGAGTTGCGCCACTCAAACTCAATACGGCAATGTCTCGAAAAATGGAAAAAAATGGAGTGTCTTAGCTTAGCAACATTAGGTTCCCTCTGCCTACTCTGCTATAGCCTCAAATTAAAAAATGAATTAAGAATGTAATAAAAAAATACATTTATATAACTTAAATCTTAATTTAATCGTACGCACGGGATTGTGAGGAGTTAATTACATTCCCAATTAAGTTTAATGTACCGCAGTAAAATATGCTTGTTAATCATTATTACGAATTAAAATGGATATAATAATGTGTGACTTTGCTTAATTTTTGGGGATAAAATGTAAATTTTCAGAAATAAATTTGATGTAAGCCTTGAATATACTATTCGTATATAATACAGTACTGAAATGAAATGGTTATACATTCAAATTTGGACTTTAGAATTGTTTTTTTTTTGGTTCACTCTGTATCCCTCACATAGCAGGAAAGGCAGAGATCTTAAATGTTAACTTAACCTAGTGCTTGTAACATTTATATATTTTTGAAATGCCCATAATAATAGTAAATATGGTCGTGGGTTCATTCGAGAGAAACCTCAGTTTTCAACCGCCACTCAACACAGCGGAAAAATATCAAAAGTGTTTTAATATCGAAGTGTTTTAACACTACCAGGTTACCTCTGCATAACGTGTTAAGTCCGGGATATAAGGTTATGATAAAAAATATTACCTGCGGATATAACCCATCCTTAGTTTGATAATCATATACGTAGAAGTACGTCCTGGTTTGTCTGGACGGTTGCTCCTCATCATTCACCATCTTAGCACCGCTCAGTAAATCTCCACTCTGTATCAGGGGTGCGACGTACTGAGCATCCGATAAGGCTGATACTGTCGCGTCTCTTGTGTTTATTGGATTCTGGAAATAATTAACATTTTGTTTATCTACTTTTGTAGTGTTGTCGTCGTGGGTTCGATTCACACTCAGCGGAATGAATAATAATCGCTTCCTTGCCTTGGTAACGAGACAAAACGTGGTGTTGAGTGACTTTGACAGAAAGTGTGAAATGCAGTGGCTTTACACTAGGCTGACTGAACTGACTTCCCGCTGTATCCTGCATATAGCAGGGTGGGTAGAGGGAACTTGGGAACCTAATGACATTTCGTTCTCATTAAGACACTTCCATAATTCACTTTCCCCCGAATTGTGCAGGCATTGCGAGTTGAGTGGCGGAACTTAACACTGCGCTTCGCCTCTTCACCAGAGCCAGTACACGAAAATATGAAATATTTCATTTTCTCGAATTCTAATTGAACCTACAATCTCCCTCATTTACAATTGCACGAAGCCACGGCTGGTTTCAATTTCTCTTACACAATTAAAAAAAAAACCACTCCGTAATCAATACGTAACTAAATTGAATCCAGTAAATCTATCCAAGATCCGTCCTCGAGTTACGTCCGAAGGAAACGTAGGATAGATGTTGATGGTCCACAATAAATAACAGTAATTCACCACCTGACGTTTTGATAGAGCTAGCGATCCAATATAAACTTACTGATAACAAATGATAACGATTTCTTAGAGGGGTTCGTGAAAAGTACTTTTTGTACTTGTGTCCTGCTTGTAGCTGGATAAGCAGAAGGAATTTAGTACTAAAACACTGCGTTTTTAACAATGCTACAATTTTCGAAGTATTTTTCGAAATTTTGAGTGTTGAGTGGTGGAACTTAACGCCGCGGTTTTTCCTTATACCAGAGCGAGGATGTGAAAATATTTTATTTCCCCATTGGGAATCTAACTATACTGTTGAATAGTATACTTGTATATACGGCGGGAATAGGTTCGAATAAGACTTAATGTTTTTTAACAGCTTCTTATATTCTTTAACTGCAAAGGCAAAGAAAAGTAAGTAAAAAAGCACTCTGGTAACCGTTTTATTTTCAAAATATTGCGTATTTATTAGTGAAACGTCAACGCCGCGTTTTCTTAGAGCAAAAAAATAAACTCACTCACTATCAAAGCTGAAAAATAAATTGAAATGCCTGAATACTAGGTTCCCTCTGCTAATCTTGTTTCTCTAGTAAAAACGTAAATTGCTAATTTTCTTTTATAAATTAACGTTCCTTCAGTAAAATTAAAACTCAACAATTCTCTCAAAGCCTAAAACGATTGTTCATTACAACAACTTTATAGCAACTAATTACAAAATTGTAGATGGCTATTGGTATTTTTTTTATTTAAACAAAAAAGACGGGTTGATTTCAAATGGAGTTTATCTTGAATTTAGATGAGAGTAAGATATATGTGAAATATTTAATATTTTTATTTCTTAGCTCTGGTAACAGTATAAGGCGTGGCGTTGACTTCTGCCAATCAACACGTAGTGTCTTTAGTATTTGGGAGAAAGTGGGGAAGTGTCTTAATGGGAACGGGGTGTCCTAACACTAAGTTCCCTCTGCCTGCTATGTGCACGATACAACGTAAAGCAAAAAAACAACAAAATATATAAATATTACTTATATACTTACAAATAATTGAAAATTTAATCGGAAAAAACATTTACTAAATTATTTTGAATACATACAGCCATACAAATATAGAAAAATAATAGAGTAACATTGAAATAATACATAACAGCGAAGCCAAGCCTTAATAAAAACAAACCTCTACCGTTCTCTCCCAATCAGTGTATTCGTTGACGATTGTATAGAATATTTCACTCAAATGGTAAGTATATGAATTTCTGACA
Source organism: Heliconius melpomene melpomene (assembly GCA_000313835.2). Lineage (NCBI taxonomy): Eukaryota > Metazoa > Arthropoda > Insecta > Lepidoptera > Nymphalidae > Heliconius > Heliconius melpomene. The sequence continues at coordinate 265,684 of HE671248.1, forward strand.
TACGTCCTGAAACAATATAAAATAATTAATACTTTTTAATATAAAATTTATTTTCCTCGCTTTGTTAACAAGACAAGGCGCGGCGTTGACTTCTGGCACTCAACACGCAATGCCTCCAGAATTGAGTGGAAAATGGAGGATAAATTCCAGGTTCTTTATTGCGGGATACGGCTAGGAAGTCTAAAAAAATAAAATGGTAAAAAAATTTAATAAAATATCAACACTTGCGAAAGCGAGGATATGCTTTTGTAACAAGATAAACAGTAACCAAGTGACTTAACACTAGTTTCCTTCGGGCTATCCTGTTTTGCTATATGATTTCTAAGAAAATATTCAATAAAAATAACAAAATTAAACAAAATGTACCGCACAAAACAAATATAATAAAATCATTAATTATATTTCACACGACAGTCACCAAGTACAAGCTATCGCCCTCCTGTTGTTTTATTATCTACTATCTTTATTGTACAATAAACATTGAATTATGCGAAAGGGCAACCTTTAACATAACTTAAATAATAAACACAATATTAAAAAGAGAAATTGTTTTTATAAGAAAACAATTGTGAATAAATTGAAGATTTTTAGTTATATTGGAGTTGGAATAAATAGCTTATTTGTTATAGTGAATTTTGTCGAGCCCGTCGTGCCTTAATGGATCAGAATGACTGGTTGACTGTAAATGTAATGGTTGCAGGTTCTATACCCTGTTAATTGATTATATTGGAATGTAATAAATATGAACATTTTAAATATTTACATTTCATTTTTATTTCAATTTAAACTGGATATTGAGCCTCCCGTATCAATTAAACCGAAAAGCTACAAAAAATATATTTTGTTTGTTGTTGCACCACTAGATGAAAAATCCATTTCCAATTTTAGACTAACCTCAACATACGGTCCCGTTTTTCCGGCTCGATGCCGTTCTGTATATCGTGCGCTGAAAATTTCCACAGAGCTTCGCACGTCACAACACCAAACAACAGATCGTATTTATTTTGAAATAATCGCCGCCCACTATCACTTCTTTTTATATGAAAATTGTTTTGATTCATATTATTCAGTGGTCCAAAACTAGGAAAATCTGATGTAGAATGCATAGTTAAAAAATCTTTGGCGAAATCAGTTTTTATTACGACTCCATCAACAGACGGTCCAAAGGCTGTTAAAAAGTTTGGTGCTGATATGTCAAAAGATAGCAATTCTTCAATAGACGCGTCACGTAAACAATCTACAATAGCTTCGTGGTCTTTCGCCAGGTCTTCCGGTATACTACAATTCATATGTTTTGCCAATTTCAGTGAATAGTATACAGGATCGTCCACGATTGCCCAAGAACTTAGCGCTGATCCTGAAAGGAGTATGGCTCGATGGAAAAGACCTGTAAAAAATATTTTTTATAATATCATCGGAAAAATGAAATGAAGCCATCATTTTTAAGAAAAACGTAAAACGTAATATTAGTGGGTTAGTGACTTATTCGTTCGTTAATACTAATGATAAACAAAGCATAACCAAACCAATGGCGTAAAGATTTTGAACTTGGCCTCCTATAAAATAGAGGAATAGAAGAGGTTTTTTTTGTGATGTGCTATTTATATTAGATGGCAGAAATTGACTAAATATTTTAAGTCTAGCAAACATTTTTATTTATAAATTCTGAAATAGAACATAAAAGCGTAGCTTCAAATGAAAGGCTAAGTATTTTGACCTTTTTAAGTCCTTAGTCAATGGTAATTTAATCTACATCACATATTATGGTGTATGTGTATATTCATATGAGAATTAAAAAAAAATATATCATGAAAAATCTTTGAAAAATACATCTAGATTATATTAAAAACATTAAAATTTTCGAACAAAAGGTATGGTAGATATTGTAGTAATAAGCAAGTAGCAATATAAGGTTCAAATTCATGCTTAGGTGTCATTGATTTGTATCGGTTGTTTCTGGTTTTGATAGACGTAGGAAAAAACAGGGTTTTCAACAAGTAGAGAAAATGAAATTAAATATTCATAACACATTTGTATGACAAATGGTATTATATTTTTGAATCTATTTCCTATCTGGGATATTTATTAAAATTAACTTTTTCCAATATTGGTGATTGATCAGGTTTCACCAACCAACATGCATTTTTACTAGTAGAAAATTTTACGCTTTATCAATATTTTTCTCTGCTTATCCTGCTCATTAAGAATAACTAAAGGAAAAAAAAGTAATTAAATTAACTTGTATCGAACTCCATAAAACAGACTAACATTAGAAATTCCCAAGTAAATTACATCTATTTCTAAGTCAAAGAAAATTCAATTAATCCTAATGAAGAAGATCGACTAAATCACGCCATTTAATTAGCAGATCCAACACTTCTACATTTGATGGACGTCTAGTTCTTAGTCAAGTTGAGTATTAATTATATTTACTTGGAAATTAGTTTATAATGCTACAAAATATGATGATGCTGCGAGAAATGTTTTATTTACAGATGTTGTGAATAGAAAGGGAGAGTAAACGAGAAAGTTGTGGTTCGATATCTACACTGAAGGATAACGTTACTCAACGGAGTGTCTTAACATTTTGTTCTCTCTGCCTGCCCAGTTGTGACTAGGATACGGTGTGATGCTAAAAAAAATCACAAACCTGGCATAACAGTAGGCGATATCATTAGGAAATTAATACACGCTGCTCCCGACCCGTGGCCCATTAGAGTAATGTTGGTTGGATCTCCTCCAAACAGCCCAATGTTCTGTTGCACCCAATGCAGGGCTGCTATTTGATCCATTAGGCCGTAGTTCGCCACTCGAGCCTTCAAATGAGGCTTCGGGTTTGCGTTTAGGAAACCTGTCAATGAGTTTACTGTTTAGTTTGGTGATTAGGTTACTTAAATATAGGAGGTTGTGGGTTCGAGGAACGAGGTAATGGGGGCGTTGAGTTCCACCACTCAACACGCAATGCCTTTAAAGTGTTTTAATGGGTTTAGAGTGTTTTAGCACTAGATTCCTAAATTTCCTCTGTCTGTCTTACTCTATGTGCGGGATACAGAGTGAAGCTAAAAATAAGTAAATAAAAAACAGCGTCACGCTTTATAGGGAATCTAGTGTTAAGATATATATCGAGACATTATTGATTGGCAGTACTCAACGATGCGTTCACCAGAAAGAGGAAATCAAGATTCAAATTCAAATTCAAAATATTCTTTATTCAAATAAACTTATTATAAGCACTTTTGTCGAATGGACATATGAACAAAAAGCTACCAAAATAACGCATTCCCCCGATCGGGAATAGAATCCACAACCTTTCTGCTTACAAATAAATACCGTTCTACTGCAATACGACATTAATTCTCGCATATAATGACATTTTGAATAATGCATTATATAAACATATTATCAAGTCTCTTATACGAATTCTATACATAGTAATGTGGTACAAAAATATTTTTACTCCGACCTCCGCAACTCGAGCCATTGAATTTCTGGTGAAAAACTCGGTCATGTTGAGAAGTTTATATTATACGATGTAATGATTCGTATATAAAGTTTTACATTTAATTTTAATAGACTGAATTCTGAAGGAAATGTTTAAAATTGTATATAACATATGAAAGCTATTTGAATTTATATGAATTACGTCTGAGGTCAGTTGTGGGCTTGGGCAAAAGCGTTGTGGTTCGATTCCGTCTCGTTGGAGTGAAATATTTATTACTTGCATTTTTTTGTTTTGGTAACGAGATTAAGGACGGTGGGTAATTACGCCACATGAGAAGATTCCCCGAGAATTCGGTGGAAAGGGGGGGACGGAATAAAGAATGGAGTGTCTTAACACTAGATATACAGATCCCCCTACTCTGCTATGTGCGGGATACAGCGTTAAGCTAAAAGATCAATTTGTTAGTCTTATTTATATGTATATTATTATTCAGACATTTAATTATCCCGGATTCGTTAAAGATCGCTAGAGTGACCCCAATTTTTAAATCAGGCATTAAAACAAACCCTGAAAATTACAGGCCGATATCTATTCTACCCACTATCTCAAAAATTTTGGAAAAAATTACTATACTCGCTTGGAACAATATTTAAACAGTATTAATTATATCTTTGTACGTCAATATGGATTTAGGCACAAGAGCAATACCCTAACAGCAACGATTGACCTTACAACTAAAATAAAATCAAATATAGATGATGGACAAATAGCTGTCGGTATATTCATTGACTTAAAGAAGGCTTTTGATACTGTAAGCCACAATCTACTCTTACAAAAATTAAAATGTCTTGGTTTGGATGGTAATGCTTTCCAAATGTTTAAATCTTACCTCGAAAACAGATATCAAGTAGTCAAAATCGATGGCGTTCAAAGTACCAAGAGTCCAGTTACGTGCGGAATTCCACAAGGCTCAATATTGGGACCTTTGTTGTTTTTAATATACATCAATAATATTAATGAAATAGGCTTGCATGGATATTTATCCTTGTACGCGGACGATACATGTCTGTTTTACTTTGGTTCCAATATACATCAAATAATTTCAAAAGCTCAAGAAGATCTAAATAAACTACACTATTGGTTCCAACATAATCTACTTACAATTAATATATTAAAAACGTAACGTAACGTAATTTTTAAATCAAAAAATAAAATCATCCCCCCGCATAATACATTAAAAATAGATAACTTAAACTTACAACAAAAACCTTGTGAAAAATATTTAGGCCTTCGAATTGATAGCAACCTAACTTGGAAAGTCCAAATCGAGCATATACGAAATAAATTATCTTCCCTCGCAGGCTCACTTCGACGTATCGCCCGGTGTATTCCGCGTCGCTTACGTTATATTATTTACAATTCTCTAGTAAAGTCCAACCTGCTTTATTTAATAGAAATATGGGGAAATGCCGCTAAAACCAAACTAGCTGATGTCCAAATTTTACAAAACAAAATTATTAAAATACTCTTTCATTATAATTTCTTAACTCCTAATTCAATTATATACAAAGAAACCAAGTTGATGACCCTTAACAACTATATATAAACAGCACGTGTTTACTTATTAAAAAAATATTAAACGACTCGATCCATACTAACTTAGCTTTTGTAAAATTAAAATCTACAACAAATCGTTCCTTGCGGTCACGACGTGCGAGTTTATTGATTTTACCTAAAACCAGAAGACAGATTGGTAAAAAAATGTTTACCTACGAGGGGGCACGACTTTACAATGACCTACCGTCAAATTTAAGAAGTGTAAGCTCATTCAATGCATTTAAAACGCAATTAAGCGAATTCATTATTCAAAGCTACCCACCCTAAAAAAAAAATATGCATTGAATGAGTAAGCAAAAAAAAAATGTGTCACTTTAATTGATTAATGTACGACCGACTACAATTATTTACTATGTTAACCAATGTTTCCATGTAAGTGGCCTATGTGTTTTTTAATGGAAATAAATATCTTTAACCGTAATTAAGATAGATAACGAAGATACTTAACACTAACTTTATATTGTCAACCAAAAACAAAAAATATACTTTTCATAACATTGAAAATACATAAAATATATATTGTTAAATTCTAAATGAAACTGACTCCAATGAAGCTATTTAAGCCAACGAGGGCTCTTTGATTGTTTACTTCCATTATCGAAATGTATTAATGAAATTTGAAATTAGAGGATCGAATTTTCATTTCAACGGATTATTTTGATTTAGTTTTGATAAACTCGACGCGAAAATGGAGTTTAATTGATTTATTTAGTTTTTTACTATGCTATATTATAAACTAGCGACCCTACTGCGGCTTCGCCCGCTTTTACTACTGGATTATTCATATAATGTACGTTTGCAAAGCACTTAAGATAATGTGAATATTAATTAAACCCTAATGCAACCCGCATTTTCGTAGTTTCAATAAGGATTTTCCAATTGTTTTACACAGCAAGGATTTTTTAGTAGGGGAGAGCGGGGCCAAAAGTTCCGTTTTTTTTTTAACCTCAAATATTGCTACGAATACTTGATTTCAGTATTTATACAATGTAATCAAATTCAACTTACATATCTAGACTTGCAATTAAAACAGTAATTTGGGGTATTCTATGTAAGATTTTTTTATTATGAATTTTTTTGTGACTGAAGTCGGAAAGTAACAACTTACCCCGATTTGGGGCAAGTTGTTAACAGACCGGGGTAAATTGTTACCATATTTTTTAAAGCTATTATTTGCACAATAAAAAACAATAAATAATCGAACAAAGCCAGTTTATTTAAGGAATAATCAACAGTATCATAATAATCACCAGGCGCAAAAGCAAATCTTTTTTAACCGACTTCTGTAAGAAAAGAAGATTATCAATTCGACTGTTTTTTTTGTGTAAGTATGTTACTTCATAACTTTTGATTAGGTGAACCGATTTTGATGTTTTTTTTTATTTGAAAGGTAGTGCTTCTCATGTGGGAACCAATTTTTTAAAATTCTATTCTTGACTATGTTATCTATGAGAAAATCACATAAGTATTAAATTTGTATTGGTACGTGTGCGACAAAATGACGAATAACTCAATATCACGCCAACCGATTCCAATGATTTTTTTCTTATTTAAAAGGATACACTTCAAGGATAGTTTGATGAAAGTTTGGTTAGGTTCCGATTATAAAATTTGGTCAAAATTGAGAAAATTTGTTTTTATTTTGCTAAATTTTAATTATACTGGAATAGTTACAAGGGAAAACTTTGTTAAAATTATTGTCAGAAGTAAGATTCCCCATCGTTGCATTTCTTTTCAACCAACCTCAAAAAATATGTTTTCATTTTCAACCGACTTCAAAAAAGGGAAAGAATATTTTTTTATGTATTTTATTGTCAATATACCAAAATGTTAGTTTCCACAAAAATAATATCTACCTAATTGAGTCAAGTTTTACATATCACAACAGATGCCACTCGTTATCAACCACTACCACCACAACCAACACTCATTTAAAAAGTATCCTTTTTAGGTTACTTATCACTTAAAATCGTAAAAAGAATTAATTTTGAACAAAAAAAAAACTAGAAGCGAAAAACAACGAACTAAAAAGTAAAAGATAATTTTATATAAAATAAAACTTATTTTGATTTTGTTAAACCAAAATAATAAACAAAGATTTTATAGCTTTATCTTTTCGCGCTCAATATGTATATGTAATTCTTTGGTAATAGTTTTTATCTTATTACTGCAATCTTTGAAAACTACATCCGCTGCTTTTGCATCAACTCATATAACCTCATAACGTCGAGTTGATTTTCGAGCATAAGTCCGCATATTACTAAATTACAATACTTTTTAGTATGAAAAATGACAATATTTACATCCCATTATTGGTACAAATGAATTAGCGAAAGTTTTTCCGAGGTCACAACATGCCCCAAAAAAAAGGGAACATCTAGCCCAAAAACACGTGTTGAAAAAAAATTTAATATAAATAAGATTAGGAAAAACACAAATAATTTACAAATAGTGTTCCGAAATAGTAGATAATATATGTAAAAGAAACACTAAAATACTCGAGGCTAATCGTTACAATTTGTGAGACAGACCAAAAATATCAAATGCGAAAATATTTACAAACGTGCACCAGTGACACACGTGTGCTATTCCATTGGTTTCGGGTGCCACTGGATTGTTCAATATGATAGCCATGGGTGCGCTATCACATTGCATTTCACTACATGTTTACTAAATATTCCTATCACTTTTCTCCGCGAAATTATTTCCATCGGAACAACTTACCTCGGTAACTTTTAGCCCCGCTCTCCCCTAGGTACCGTAATTTTATATCTGTGATACTAATCTTTTCAAGTACTTATTAAAATATATTTAAATTACTATTTTTAGATAGTTAAATGAGATTAAATAATACATTCAACTCGAATTATCCAATACGTGCAAACGCATCTAAATCTTCGTTGCTATAAAGGCAGGCGGGTTTTTTTTTTCGGGCTTGTGGTTAATGCTAAAGAGGGTATTCTGTCGCTGATGAAAAGCAAGCACTATGTGGCTGCCTGTGACGAAAAATAAATAGAATGCATCGGCCGGGAATTGAACCCGGGCTGCCCGCGTGGCAGGCGAGCATTCTACCACTGAACCACCGATGCGTGTAAGGCAGGCGGGCGCGGCGGACTCGCTTGTATAAGCATAACGTCGCGAGGCGCGTTTCGCAGCAAGGATTTTTTGATATTGTAACAACTTCTAAAGTACTTATTAAAATGAAAAACAGTAAAGACAGTTTTGATCTACATTAAATGGCCAACGTAACTAATATACTTATTTATATGCTGAGAGTAAGGGATAAGTGAAACTTGACTCGATACAGCTGATGTGTGAACGGCGTGATGTGTTAATAATTAAATGCGTTTTTCTCAGTGGCGTAGCTAGGGGGGTGCGAGCGGTGCGGTCACACCGGACATCAACAGGAAAAGGGCATCAAAGTCGACGGTTAGTGTGTTTTTTCTTTGTTTTTTAGACTTTATACCATTTTAAAGGGCATCAAGTCCTTTAAGCCGCACCGGGCAGCAAAAAATACCCTAGCTACGCCACTGGTTTTTCTCTAAAACTATTCGCAATTTCGAAATAGTTTAAAAAGCAAATTTTATCTTCGTTTAACGTAGAAATTTAATAAAGTATTTTAAAGGATAAGGATTAATACCATTATGGAGAAATATCCCTCGCAATAAAAAATATATTGAAATTACTATTTTTAGACAGAAATATGATCACTACACGTTATTCTTAAAAGATACGAATATGCCGTCGCGGACTTTTTTGTAGAACTTATTAAGAGGAACAATACTCCATTACATTTTTTTCATGTAGTATTTACCATTAAAGCAGCGCACGCGCCAAAGTGTCTCAGCGGGTAGGACTTTATACACATTTATCGTATTTATGTTAATTTACATAAGAATGTACAAATAATAAACTACATATAAACCTTCCCTGAGAAATACTCGACCTAATGGTGAAAACCGCATCCAAATCCGTTGGGTGGTTTAGAAGAAGAAGAGTTAGAAAGTTCAGACAGACACAAAAAGCGACTTTGTTTTATAAGATATAGGATAACGACAATATATACCTAATTATAATTTAAATTAGAATTTTACATATTTAAAATGTTATTAGAAAGCATTTAGTACAGTTATAATTTGAACATAAAGAAATACGAGTTCAAATCCCATAAAATTTAATTTTTACACGTTTTCAAAAAAAGTACATATCTAACATACATTTCACATACGAAACCCATTTTGAAAATGTATTTACTTACAAGCAACATTGAGTTCACTACAAGTACATCGAACGGCCATCTCGTTTCACGGATAAGACGCAAGGAGACAGACTAGCTGAATCGTATTTAACTTTATCAATACATTTGCTATCCAATTTCATCCTATTTGCATATATAAAGCTGACACGGAGTCATTCAGTTCGAATTTTGTTTCGATAATGGTGAAATAAAAGAGGGAAACAGTAAATTTTAAAATCTGTATACCATTTTATTATTAAGTTAAGCACATTTATAATGTGAAAAGCTGAATTTTATGATTTAATTATGCGTTTCATTGCGGATTGCAGCTAAATTTATACAAATAACTGGAGTTTTACGTGGCTTCACTCGCTCGAAAAAAATGTTCAGTTATTTCTTCGCACTGAGAAAAATGTTCAGTTATTTCTTATTTATACAGGTAGAACGTACGACAAACGCAGTTTTACCTCCAAAAATCACTATTTCGAAATAATTCCTAAAAACGTAAATGTTGAATAGGAATGGAGTGTCTTAACGGTAGGTTCCCAGGTGCCCTCTACCTACCCTGCTATGAGTGAAGTAAACAGTGTGAAGCTAAAAAAGATATATAAAAAGGCGTATTGACTTTCGTCTATTTCGTAAACAAGTGTGTCCAGATAAAAAAAACATAAAAACCAAACCAAAAGTTGAATATATACACAAATGTTTACAAATAAAAAGTATTGGAAATAAAAAAAAAGAATTCGAAATAGTACACATATTCGTATAAGAGTTTATGGTGATTTGCTTAAAAAAATACAACCGATACCTCATCTCATGCCGCTTTGCCCGTGAAGTTGATCGTAGTCGCCATTTTTAATACAAAAATATAAAAAAGACTTTATTGAAAGAGCTCACGCCGTAGTGGGACAGCGTCTGACTGTAAACACGACGGTTGTGGATTCGATTCCGGGGAATGAACATTTTTTTTATTTTCTCCGCTCTGGTAGACGAAATATTCATATTTAGGATAGAAAAAATATGGCATACGGGTCAGATCGCTTAGACAGTTTCCAAGAGGCGTAGAAACATATCTCGCTACTTTAAAATTTTCAGTTAATTATACAATATCTTTATAGTATAAATATAACATCAGTCGAAGCAATTAACGATATATTATTATTATATAAAAAATATTTCATCGTCGCCTTAAAGGAAGTCTTCGCTTTTGCCAATATTTTACAATGTGTTCCAAGTCACGAATAATGAATTCCTACGCCTCGTTGCCAGAAAATTATCTTAATTAGACCAATTTAGAGTTTCATTGTTGGTTGTGAAAGTTATTTATTGTGAAGAAACCATAATTTGATGAAGAATGTTTTCATCTATTGTATAATATATTATAATTAGTGTAAAGAAAACATTTTTATTATGAATATCTAGGTATTATTAGAATAAGAAATAATAATGGTAATATTATCTCGTTTCTTCATATTCAAATATCTTCCACATTTTGCGTGTTAGCTAGGTAGAAGTGACGTTGGTTCATTACACTTTTTGTTTGTTTCATTAGTAATACCATAAGGAACAACTCACCCAATATTCCAAGTCTGTAGTTTAACGTGACAACAATAAGATCTGTGTAGCTTGCAAGCACGGATCCGTCGTAAGGACTCCCTGAGCTCATCGAGTATCCATCCCCATGTATGTACACTAGTACTGGCAGTGCTAGTTTTGTTTCGTCCACTATATAAAATAAAACATTATAACATAAAAACTATAATGTAAATGGTCAGCAAAACTAAAATTTACACAATCAATGCGAAGTCAATTTTCAGGTCGTTATGGCGCAATAAACGCGACGGCTGTGGGTTCGATTGCCACTCGGGGAAATGAATTATTAATTATTGATATTTTTATTTCTTTGCTCTGGTAACAAGACAAAACAAGAGTTGAGTTCTGCCACTTATCTTTACAAATTCAGTAGAAAGTGGAGAAGGCAGTGTCTTAACAATAGAATCCTCTGTTAACTAGTGTAAAACTGAAAAAAAAAAGTCAATTTTATGTAAGCATTAATTAACAGTAGCAAGTAAGTTTAGTGATTCTTATTTATTTTAAGAATATCTAAATAATAAGTACTCACTTTGTAAAGGTGCAAATATGTTTAAATAAAGACAATCTTCACTTTGATTCTTAAGATAAGGTATCAGTCTTTTTATATAATCTAGTCTGCCTTTAGGCATTTTTTCTAATAGGAGTCGCTCATCATCCAAGTCCGCTTGCTTTTGAGGGCAAGCTGGACCTGGACGGTCAGATACTCTGACACCATCCCAGGGTGAAGGTGTTCGTGTGGGGCTAAATCTAAAATATGAACAATTTTATACATTAATAATATTATAAAATATATATAATACAAATTTAATAAAACCAACAATTATTACTAACAAATGACAGATAATAAGTCAAATATTTAACAAATAATACTGAAACGATATTTATCAAATATAAATATTAAAGAAAGCTTTATGGAATAGACTCATCAAAATATAAAAAGGTAGCAATATTAACTGAAGAAGAGAAAAAAATGTTATTGGTTTTTCGTGTGCTTTAACTGCTAAACCAAATGCCATAAAATATAAAACAAAACTATACACCTACCTCTAGAGTCGACCGTATCCAATTAAAAAATAATCGTCAAAAACTCAGTAAAAAAAAGTTTAATTTAAAATATCTCTTTCCGGTCTTTCCGTTGGGTAAAAAATAATATTTTTTTTCTCAGCTAACGTACCTATTAGATCCAACAGGAGGCGTTGCGTAGGGTACACCTAAAAAAACTTCCAACGGACTCAAATATCTTTGTTCATCCATCGCCAAAACTATCCCCTGTAATTTTCCATATTTAGTCTGGACTATCCTACTGCTTATTTTAAACTTAACACTAGACTTAGGGATAGGATTTGATGGATTTAAATAATATCTTTTATAATCTCCATAATCACTGTATCCATTTCTTTCGTGCTCATAGAAATTATGAGGAAATTCTTCATTATTATAGAATGGATTCTTATCAAAATTGACTTTCACATATTTATCTTGTTCATCATAATCTTCATTTGGATTATCATTTTGAACCTTAACATCATATTTATTAACTTTGTCGTTTTTCCGATTCATGTTTGTAGTGTTAGAATTGGCTGTTTGTAAAGATAGAAAAAATATCAATAGAAATGAATATAAATTGAAATAGACTAGTTTTTTAGCAAACGCTTTGCAATTCCCACTATCTGTACTCTGGTCATATTGACGCATCGCCTCGTTCTCGTTTTTAGTCCGCGCTTCATGAAACTGTCCAACTGGAAACATATTTCGTCACGTTATCATTTTTGTATTCGATTTATGACTGTGTTTGTGTGTTGGCTTCAAAATTTTTGTTGGGCATCTGTAACAAAAACATATTATATATTAATACTTCTAATTGATGATCATTTATTATTATTAGTTTAGTTATAATGATCTTTCGATAAAGTAAATGATTTAGAAATTAAGTTTCTTCTGATAATATTATAATTATTTATTGATCATGAAAAATCATAAGAATATTGTATAATTTGTATTACGGTATGTTTTTTTAGAATACGTAAAAAAATGTAAATAAGTCACTTTATTTTACTCATCCACTTCACTATCCTCTATAACTAGTATAATAATAATAATAACAAACAAATAAATATAAATAACTAGCACCATTCCTCATTAACAGTTCCAAATCCCATTGTTTTATTTGGAAAAGCTGCGGTTTTTATTTATTTTATTACTCAATATAAATACCAATATGCGGCTATTTTGCGTTATGAGCGTCGTTTGTTTGCGGACATATTATATGCAGTTGTCGGACCATTTAATTGTTTAAGCTTTGGTTTGTGTCGTAATGGTTTTTCAATGAGATCCACAATATTTTATGTATTTTTATTATTATTTAGCTTATTATAATTTTGAATATCGTTTTAGTTATGTATAATTGACTGGCGGAACCCAACACCGAGATTTGTCTGAGTAATCCGGGGAAATAATTAATATTTTGTTAATTTAACTTCACATTGGGTAACGGCTACGTAGGAATATCCGTTAGTATAGACAATCTGTTCAATATTTTTTTCTCAATATCTGAGATTTTGCGTGTTGAGTTGCGAAACTTAACGCTGCGCTTTGTCTTGTTACCAGGAAATGAAAATAATTCATTCCCTCAGGATGGAAGCCTCAAACAAGCCTCATTCATATAAGTAGGTACTAAAAACACACACATAATATATGTATATTATATTATTCTGATATTACGAGCACCAAGATTTTAGAAACTTTTATATTCTCATACCGTTTTCTCGCCTTATTTGAAATAAGCTCGCATAAAATTGGGCATTCTTATCCAGATGTTATATGAAAATTTTTCTTCGGTCGCTCTTTTATACCTATCTATCTCTACATTCTAAAATCCTTCTATGAAATGAATTCAATACCCAAATTTTAAGTGCCACTCAACCGTAAAAATTTTGAGTGCCCAAATAAAACGTGAATCCTATTCATTCGGTGCAAGTGTTCTAGTTAAATACAACTTCTGTAATATAATTTTCCAACATTTTTCAACTTTTATATCTTGTACAAGTTTTGTTATGAATAAAATATTTCCTCTCGATTCGTTTATTTCAATTTGTCTGGTGAAAACTTTGGAATTTTAAGTTCAAGAAACTTATGACTTTATAATATTTAAGTAGTTTCGCTTTGTTATTCGAAGCGTATTTTAATTATTTTAAGTGTTTGTATTCAAATTTTAAACAATATTTAAATAGTTTGAAAGGAAATCTGTTTTTTCCATATTTATTTGTTTCATTTACAATAATAGCTTCTTTTGGACAATTTTTGGATAAAAAATGTCACGAGGCCTTGTTATTTAAAAGTTTGTAAATAATTGAACACTTTTTTCTTAGCTTCACGCTGTATCCCGCATATAGCAGGCTAGGTAACAGCGAGACCTTGGGAACTTCTTCCCAGAGCAAGGAAATGAAAACAATAAAAAATTAATTCCCCTGAGTAGGAACTGAACCCACAACCGTGGCGTTTACAATAAATTTCTCTTAACATTTCGTGTTTATTTTATATCAATCGGTTTATAATACTAACATTGAATTGAAATGGGAAATTAAGAAAGATGGGTCTTGAAACTAGGTTCTTGGTTTTTTTGCATATCTAGCAAATTAAGCCATTAAGTAAATCAAGTGGGGGAAAAGGATGTAACTAATACATCAGGAGACAGAGACACAGTTGAATAGTTTTATTTATAGCACCCTCCGCAACGTTTACGTTTCATTTGACATGATCGACGCGACGTTGCAGATTGAATCCACCGCAGAAACTTTTTGTGTAAAACAAATTTATCTATCCTGTATGATGTTATCGTGTCTTGCTGTTATAACTGATGGTTGTGGGTTCATTTTTCATTGGTAGAAATTGTTTTAGGGTTCCGTAGCACAAAAGGAAAAACTCACAGAAGCACTTTCTTGTCTGTCTGCCTGCGAGACCTTTTATCTCGAGATAAAAGGCCTTGCAGGATAGACCTACAATAAAAAAAATGGCAAGAAGTGAAAACAACTTAAATTTAACAGTATAAATTAAGAAAAAAAAAAGAAATGGAAATTTACATTTATATAATAGATACAAACTATTACAAACATATTATTGTAGTCCAATTCATACAAAACGTGTACTTACGAGCTCGCAAACTTAAGTTTGCCAGTTTTTATAAGTTGCAATTCCCGTTGACTTACAATCCTGAAATTTGTACGGAACCCACGATGAGCAAGTCTCATTCGCACTTGAATCGTTTTTTTTATTTAAAGCTATACCACTAAGTTTCAATAGGATACATACTTCAAGATCTTAAGAACTGTGTCTAATCATTAATTCCCGCTGTTTCTTCATTATTAATTACAATAGCAGAAAATAAAATAACTCCCAAATATTAATAAAAAATGAATACTAAAACTAGAAAACAATAAACAATATATTGTATGTATGTATTCGTTTTTTGTTATCAATTTGTTAACAATTCAGATTTCAGATATTCATGCAGTTTTATTCTAATAGACTCTATTGTTTTGGATTTGGGCTGTACATATACGGGCAGATATATATTTTTATTTTATCAAAAGTTTGAAATGAATGTATACATGTTTTCATTTCTTCTTTGTGTATACATGAAAAATGTATAAAAAATATTTTCAAGTTTTTACGGGTATACCAAACAGAATTTTATAGTAATCAATAATAGGCGTTGTTCGTTCGTTGAGTTCGTTGGAACTAAACACGCCAATGTCTAGAAACTTTAGGCGGAACTTGGAGAACGGTGTGCCTTAACACTAGGTTCCTTCTGTTTTACGTGGGAAAAACAATGAAGCTTTTTTTTTTTATTTTAAAGAAATCTATAGATTTTATTTAGTAAACTCGGTATTTATATAGAAATTTTAAAACATTCATGAACTCAAAAGGAAAAATTGGAAAGAGACAAATTCCATTTCTCTAACTCCGTGGATATATTGATATGGGACGTGATGCTGCATAAAGTACAGTCATTAATAATGATGCACAAAAATGCATTTCCCGTTTCTCTGTCTGCACGTACTAATATTATAGAGCTGTAAAAGTTTGTTTGGATAAGCACACAAATCTCAGGAACTATCATTCGAATAAAAAACAACATTTTTTTGAACTATACTTATTTAAAAATATTTTGTTTCCGTTTGTACATAGAACTCACTAATTGGCTAAGAACATTAGTTGTTTGAGCTATCGTTGATATAAAAAGAATAAAATACGCCAGCTTACATACACCAGTTTAGTAGCTATGATTTAATAAGCAGACAAATATATCAACTAAAACAGTACCTACCTTTAAAATTTCATCATATTTTACTTAAGCTATTAAAAAATTAATTTAAAAATATAAAACTAAAATATCAATTTAAATTTTATGTACGTATTCGAAATAAATTTTAAATCCCTGTTGAAAATGGCTTTACAGCAATCAATAATATTCATGTGCCAGAGGGACTTAACTTGAGCCTCATATTGAATATGAATTATTTATTAAGTATATACAAAAATGCTTTTACAGAAGATTTTGAGTAGATTTTTGTTTCATGTAATTTCAAAGCAATGAAAATGATAATTAAAATGATTTAAAATGAAACTTTTCTACAAAATTGAAAGAATATAAGAAATTTAAAGAAAATAAAGAAATTTAAAGAATATATAAGGATATCGATACTACTAATATTATAATACTTGCTATATAAAAATATTTTCTATACACTTCAAAGCCATGACCTAGTTCCACTGCTTAACACGCTACGTCTCACTCAGTGTTTTAACACTGTGTTTCCTCAAAAGACATTGCGTACAGTCACAATCGTGTTTTTTTAGTTTCTTTTTTTAGTTTATGTAACCCACATATAGAATGGTGGGCCAAGGGAACCTGGAAACCTAGTGTTAACCCATTAAAGACTAGGCTTCAATTACTTCATTTATAGTCTCGATTATGTTATAAATATAGTTCGAGTCTTCTATAAAAATATGTAATATAAGTATCTAATTTTGGCATAGTGTCAAACAAAAAATAAACAAAATCACTAAAATAGATCAAAAGAGGGCTACAAAGTACGATAAAAGTGTCTATATATGTATGTATATATACGTACACTATAATATGTATGTCAAGTAATCTGTTCTTCTAATCGCTTTGTAACACCTACTCGAGTGACAATTTTGTAGCTTTTGTAACTATTTCTTAGAAACCCGTTAAAGTCAACCTTTGGGCAGATAGTTTATTTTTAGATTACATTATTTCTCTGAAGCCGTTGTGAAGCAGGAAGAAATTGGAGAACGGTAGTTTTTTAATCCTAGCTTCCAGGTTCCCCTTGTCTATTTTTCTTAGTGCGGGATACAGCGTAAAGCTAGTCTTTTAATTTTACAGAAAATTAAAATAAGAAAAAAGAAGTTTTCTTCAACTTTGTCGTCGTCTACGTCAAAAGGTCTAGTAAAAATAGATTCATGTTAGCTTTGACACCAAAAAAGCTTTGAAACGTACAGTACGATTTTTACTGAAAAGTCTCGTGACCTCATTTTCTGCGGCTTTTAGTATTACGCTGAATCCGATATATACTTTTCCTTACCCTACGTAAGCAGAAGGAGATAGTGTTAAGACACTCCGTTCCCTTCTTTCCGCCTAATTTTACAAACATTGCGTGTAGAGTGGCGGAGCTTTACGCCGCGCTTTATTGTTATGAGGAAATGAAAAAAATCTATTCAACGCACGACCGTGATGTTTAATATGAAAAGAAAACTAAGGATGACCCTATGTTTCCATTATACTGAACTACCTGTGGCAACTTCGACGTAGAACATTCTCATTTTTTCGAGCTTCCTATCAATATTCATTCACCCAACGCGAATGTAACACTGTTAGTGACACCGTTTTTCTTTTATGGTTAACACTTTGAAACGATTTTAGTAGATTTTTAAGATAGTAACTCAACCAATAAAGAATATAAATTATTTCATACGAAAAAAGAACTCATATTAAAAACGAATAAATATTATATTTTTGAGAAAAAGTAAAAAATAAAATAACGTAAAATAAAATAACTTTTCATGCAGATTTGCAATCGGCACCCAATTTAAGCAGTAATATAAAATATCGTTTTTATGATAGTATCCGTAGTCGAGACCGTGTCGCAACGGCACAGGGAAAAACTGTAAATCCGACGGATATGGGTTCAATTTCTATTCAGGGGAACGAATTATAATTATACTTAGAAAGTTCATAAAAAATTGAAAAGAGCACTTGGACAGTTTCCATTCCGCTATGTTAAACAATATACGTTTTAATAAGTATGATTTATTTTAATAACTATGTGCGTTTTTAACTCTGATAACGAGACAGTGTGCAGCGGAGCTCACTCCGCCACTCAACACGCAAGATTCCGAAAATTGAGCGGAAAGTCAGGACGGAAAATTAACTCTTAACAAAACTTTTTCTCTGTAT
The DNA here is from genome assembly GCA_000313835.2 of Heliconius melpomene melpomene. Classification (NCBI taxonomy): domain Eukaryota; kingdom Metazoa; phylum Arthropoda; class Insecta; order Lepidoptera; family Nymphalidae; genus Heliconius; species Heliconius melpomene. Next base: position 284,053 of record HE671248.1, read on the forward strand.
ATACAGGATACAACGTGAAGAACAATTGATGAAATAATTCAACCAAAGAAGACCATCCTGCCTTGAATGAAGGAACTAAACATTACGCTTTTTTTGATACCAGAATAAAAAAAAATGCAAATAATTCATACTTATTAAAAATAAATCATCAGAATAAATCATTCCCCAAAAAGTAAATCGAACCCACAACCGTCAAATTGACAATCAAACGGCGTCAGTATATATTAATAACTTGGCAAAATATTAAAAAGCGAATATGAAATATTTACTCAACAACGAAGCTTCGGTTCAATATATCGTAGAGTATGTAGAGTATACAACAAATAAACGGAATAACAGCAAAAGTCAACATCAATAATGAGAATTACGATCTGACGTTCGTTTTTGAGTTGATTAACAGTTTTGCAATTAACTTCCGTAATTTGTAGAGGGATATTTGGTACAGGGAACATTATTGTAAGCCAAGTTTTATATGATTTTGTGTTTAATGGCGGATTTTAACGCTGCGCTTTGTTTAGCCAGCTGGGAAAGAAACAAACCTTCAAATACTTTGTTTATTTTACCCTGATATGTAGGCAGTGCAAACTCCGTTTCCATTAAGACACTTCTGTCCCCCACTTTCCGTCGTATTCTGGAGGTATTGCGGGTTGAGTGGTGATATTCAACTCCGCGCTTTGGCTCGTTACCGGAACGAAGGAATTAAAACATTAAATATGCCCCGAGTGGGACTCGAACCGACAACCGACGTATCGGACACCCGAAAAAATGAAAAAATATCCAAATAGAATAACAAAAGCTATCATACATAATTTAAGTAAAACACAGTAATGAGAATGTAATTTTCCAAATGTAGAATACAATTTCATATTAACTATGTACATTGTGTATTTCGCAATACTCTGGCAGTTCGATTACAGCTATGCCTAATGAGTTAACACTTGATTAGAGGTGGTGATCATTCGATTCATTAAATCGATATAATTTTGTGTTGTTTGGTCAGATAGTGTGATTGAAAATCGATTTTGATTTTTATTTTAGTTTGTTTCTTTACCTGGCATATAGATAGGGTAGGCTGAGAATGTTTTTCGTGGACCAGACAACCAAAAAAATTTTAAAAATCATTTTTATGAGTATTAGGTACATTAATAAACGTCTCTAATAATAGTTTTTCCCATTCATCCATCTTTCATGTACAAATAGCGACCATACAAATGTATTATATATATACACATTGTATCATTTATTTCTGTATATAGATGAAACATTAGTTTCGTTTATATTGGACAGACGCTACATCGTCTCTGGGGCAACTACAGAAAAGTTATCGTAGAACTTCCTTGCAGTAACTTTGGAAAAATGAATTATTCGCTAGAAATATTGCCATAAATATTAATTTTATATATACAGCCTTATGATATAGTAAAGTTCTGTCGTTTATATTAAACTTCGATTTAGATGTTTATTGAAAATCAAAAGCCATAGAAAAAGAAGGAGAAGAAGGAAAAACCTATACTATATATTTTTATTCTATGAAGACTAAAAGTGTGATTTTGTAAGCAAATGAGGGTTGTGGGTTCGATTCCCTCTCGGGAAAATGAAGAACGGATTATCTTGATTAGGTTTCTGGATATCACCTATTTGTCCAAAACATCAGCGAAACATTAATATTAGTACACTAAGTACTATAATTATAATATATTTGATGTAAATTGTATATTCCCATACTAATAATACACTAATATCACTCCAGATTAGTTTGGTAGAGAAGTTAACATAATCCCTAATAGGCGGGGAACAAATTAACCGATGGCATTCGATCGATCGCACCCATGATAGCACCAACTTATATTGTATGGGAGCTTTATCGTTGTGAAATAAGACATTTTTAGTTATCTGATATATATGAACCTAATCCGTCTACTAAGCCTTAAGCTATCAAGCCTTAATCTTCACGTTGCGTCTCGCATTTAACAGGTTAGACACAGGGAACCTGGGAAACTTCCATTCCCCGCTTTTCCCAGAAATCTGGACGCATTGCGTATTGGATTGGTGAATCCCAATGCAGCGCTTTCATCTCGTTACCAGAGCGAGTAAATGAAAATATTAAATATTTCATTCCCTCGACTGGGAATCGAACCCACAGGTATCGCGTTTATGGTGCATTTTTGTGCCCCTGCGTTACGACGGCCTTAAACTCTTATCACAAGTTATGTTGTTAGCATATTTGTAAAGATAATATTACAAATTTTCGCTACCAATAAATAATTGCTGAAGAATTATCATTTGGCAAGAAAACAATTAGAAGTTTTTTTACTAAATATTATTAACAAGTGGTATAAATTATAATAAGCATTATTATAAGTATTTCTACGTAGTGATATAACTCTACGATTCCTCTGCCTTTCTGCGGGATACAGCGTGAAGCGAACAAGAACATTATTATTATATTATTTTCAAAGAATCTGAATGCGCTGTCAACATTTTTTAGTTTGTGCCGTCGGTCTCTAGAGGCCTGGATTACACGACCTCGATATAAAAGGCCGCCATTTATATTCACAATTCACGGTTCCTCCTAAACTCAATACGTAGAATATATTTTGAATAAATAGAAATGAAAATTACTCAAAGTTTGCTAATAATAATAATGAATTAATAACTTTTAATAATATTTAGATTGCTATAATATTATATGGGTGATAATTGTGGGTTCAAATATTTGTCAGGGGAATGGTTAATAACAAAATATTTTTATTTGTTGTCTTTGGTAAGCATAGCGCAGCGTTGTGTTCCGCCACTCAATGTATAATGTAATATCCAGTAAATAGAGGCAGAAATTAGGGAACGAATTATCTTTATACTAGCGGACGCGCGCAGCTTCGCTTGCGTATTTAGGGTAGAATTCTAATAACCCATGAAACATGTGTTCAATGAAATATTTTTAAGTCTAAATTTCAAATTTTATAAAAATCGGTGGCGATTTAAAGATTTTTCCATACAAACTTTCAACCCCTTATTTGCACCTTTAGGGGGTGAATTCTAAAAAACCATGAAACACATTCAATTAAATATTTTTAAGAGTCTAAATATCAAATTTTATAAAAATCGGTGGCGATTTAAGACTTTTTCCATACAAACTTTCAACCCCTTATTTGCACCCTTAGGGGGAGAATTCTAGAAAACGATGAAACACGTGTTCAATTAAATACTTTTAGAAATCTAAATTTAAAATTTTATAAAAATCGGTGCCGATTTAATTTTTTTTCCATATAAACTTTGAACCCCTATTTCACCCCTTTAGGGTTAAAATTTTTCAAAATCCCTTCTTAGTGGATGTCCAGATTACGAAAGTAAACTTCTGTCCAAATTTCACGTTTCTACCATCAGCGGTTACGGCTGTGCGTGCGTCTTACCTCAGTCAGTGAGGACAAGTCCTTTTATATGTATAGACTAGGTTCCCTCTGCCTACCTTGCACTGCGAGATGTTACGTGTTGAGTGGCGTTACTCAACGCCAAGCTTTATCTTGTTACCGAAGCCAGAAAATCAATCAACAAAGCCGCGAGCGGGTCGCTAGTCTGATATAAAAATGTCGATAGCATTTATTTATAATCATAAGTAGTTAATTGAATTCCCAATAAAATTGAAGCACAACGTAAACTGAATTTAAACTTATAATTCAATCAATTAATTGTAAAATAATTTAAAATATTTAGGTCACTTGCTATTATTTAAATTTTGTGTAAAATTTTATGGCACATGTAGTTTCATATTATAAACCCTACTTAGCAGGGTGGAGTCTGAACTCTTTCGCAGGAATTTAAGACATAGTACATTAAATGACAGAACTTAACGCGGTAATTTTTCCTATGACACTTGACATCAAACACACGACAATTCTGTAAAATAACGTTTTATAAGAAATTAAAAATATATTTTTTAAATTTGATATGGAGTTTTTAAAGTACCTCCCAATTAGATGAGAAAATGTCCGTGTCGCTCTAGCTATCAAGCGTAGAGTTCTCTTTGATCCAATTGTAGCTCCTTATAAAAATCCAGGAAAATTAAAACCAAACTCAGTACAGGATGGAAATTCAAAAATGGGTATCAGAATTTCTAATAAATACGTAACAGAAATATCCATTTCTGTTAATTTCGTCAAGAAAATACAAAATATTGTTTCATTCATCTCCGTTTTCTATTTCACACGTGGCTTAAGCTGACTGATTTGTTGTATGGCAGCGTTGACTTCCACCACTCAACACGCAATGCTTCCATAATTCGGCGGAAAGTGGGTAACAGAAATGTCTTAATGTGAAACGAATTTCTTGAGCCCAAGTTTCCAGGTTCGCATCATTGAGTTCCACCATTCATCGTATAGGTGGTGTCTTAATTTGGAAAGCGGAAATCGGAGGGCCTTGTCACTAACTTTTCTTTTTCTACTAAAACCTAGCCGCTGTACTATATGTAGGAATATGTAAAGAACGCCATAACAGGATTCAATGTAGAGGATATTTCTATTAAATTGCAAGCACGCATACACACTCAACACGGTAGAAAATCTTTAGCCATACGTGTACAGAATATGTGGAATTTAGAAATAGGATGTCCAAGCTATATAATGATAATAAAGTATATATTTACTGTCTATATAAAGAAATAAGGAAGAGATATAGATAAGAATTTCCTATTATTATTATTTTTTTTTACTCAGCTTCACGCTTTATCCCGCACGCATCAGGGTTGGCAGAAGACACTTAATGTCAAGGCACTTGGAATTCATTAAGAATATGGAATCAAAATAGTAGGGGGTGGTGGGGGGCTAGTTGTGCTCCAATAAGAATAGAATCTACAACCGTCGCGTCCAAAATCGAAGGGTTAGTATAGTAATTAAAACTTATATTATTACAAACAGTATTATTATTTCAAAGTACTTTATCAAAGGTAACTCAAACAACAACTCAAAGGGTAGACTCGTCTGAGAATACTCCGGTGACAAAAGTTTATAACAATTGATGCCTTTGTCTCTTGTTGCTTCCTCTTTACGTATATAGTTAAAGTTGGAAACTATAACTATGTAGTGTCATATAACTTCCAATGAAGGATGGTAAAATAACCTAAAAGTTTGACAATCACTGGTTTTTAGTTAGCTGGTTGCGTAATCCATGGATAGTGGGTTCATTTCCAAACTGGATTCAAATCCTTTTTGGAGGATGCCTTAATCCAAAAAAAAAAAAATTTGTAGATCAACAGAAACTTTTATATAAAATATGTTAAATAATATATTAATTTCGTCAGATATATAAACATTATGTCATTACTAGAATAGACTAGAGAAATATATTAAAATTAGAATAGAAACTAAACTGTATATTAGTGCACCTATTATATATACGAGAAATAATAAAAGTTATTTATTTTTATACTTGTCCCGGGTGGGTTCATTATTTAGGGTTCCGTCTCTCAAAGAATAAACGGAAGTCTTACAAAGAAGGAAAGACATTTTTACAGTATGTTACACAAATTTTGCAGTAGATTACACTTTAAAGCCGTCGTGATGCACTGGGACAGTGTCTGTCTGTAATCATGATATTTTTATATAATTAATTATATTTTATATTAAATTAAAATATTATACATTTCATTTATTCGAATGGGAATCTGCGCCACGATTGGATTTTAAACGTTTAAACAATAACAGTTTGATATTGACTTGGAGAGAATAATTGTATATAAATAAATTTAACTGTCTTATTCTAAAAGACAAAAAAAACATGTGGTAGAAATAGAAGCATCATGACTAGACAGAATAGGAAAAAAATTAAGTAAACGAAGCATTTAATTACAACACAATATACCTCCATAAGATTTTTCATATCAATTGTTCACAAGATAAATAATACACAAACATACATACACCCACATTTATATCTAGATCGAGAGCAAGCATTGTTGGAGACTCGGATATCCTGTGACAAATGGCTGGTTCCGGTTATCATCGCGGCCCACTGAACAGATTAAGCATGCTTGTTTAAACAAATGTGTTTCGCGTAGCACTGCTACGTAAGCTACGTAGCGTACGTAGGCTACGTAGAATGCAATGCTTTTAAGGATGATAGTATGAAAAATGTAGAGAAGGTAGTTTTATTTATTATAACGAGAAGATAAATATATTAAGTCGTACTTTAGTTCTAGATTTGTATTATTGTAGATGAATAATTAGTTTTTATTTTATATAATCTTATTTTCCAGCTTCACGTTGCATTCCGTAAATAGAGAGGTAGGCAGAGAAAACTAAGTATTAAAACAGTTTGTTATTCATTTTTCACCTATTATGTGTTGAGTGGCGGAGCTCAACGCTGGATTTGTTACTCCGAGTGAATCGAAGCCACAACCGTCGCGATTACAGTCGCGTGGTTTTGCGTCTACGCCACGACGACTTCTAGATTTTACTTTATTCCTTTTTAATGCTTAAAACAATTAAAGAAGATTGAAAGAAACAGATTGTTATTCATTCTCTAAAACTTTATTTAACCATTTTAGTTTGAGTTTTAAGTTCCGCGTGGCAGTTCAGTCAAAGAGAAACTAGTAGACATTCTGTTCTTGCGGAACTGCTTTGTCTAACCAGAAAAAAAATCAATTTTAACTACCCTTAACGTAAACCTTCACTATTTCCAAAACATATACGTAAATATATATTATTATAATAGATAACCGATAAGTTATCAGTGATAGTTTCACATAGTATATGTATATATAAAAGATTTCATAAAACTCTCCATAGTGGCACAAGGCCAGATACACTTGGGCTATGTCCAACACAACAAATTGCTGACATCAAATATAATGATTAACAATGTACAGTTCCTGCTAGTCAGTGTGTATAAATAATAGTAATATCATATAGGTGTAATATCATATGAAAAATGATGAAAAATAATGGTCCAATGGAAAATTATATGAGAAATTATGGTCCAAGAGCCAGACCCATCCAGACTTTCGTCAGTTATAAAACGGTTTTAAATACCGTAGAGGCCGTCGTGGCGCTGCAAGACAGCATTTGACTGTAAGCATGATGGTTGTGATTTTGATCAAATTTGGAATGTTATCTATGATGGAATATATCTTATTTAAATCAAAAAATATAATATCGATTTAAATTATGGTTTCCAATAAATTTGTGGAAGACCATACATACATTTAAACAACTTGGTACATTTTTGATTAGAAATATATCTCTCTATTAAATAAAAATATTACACAATTAAAACAAAATCACATGAAGCTACAAATTTTTTTTGATGAAATCGTATACATATTTTTTCATTTAAAATTAAGCGGTAACGATAAAAGAAACTTAGTGTCAAGACTCTCCTTTCTTTACACTTGGCTTAATAGTTACAAAGGCACGAACACGGATATATATATACATATATAGGCACTAAAAACATAACCTTTCTCTTGGGCTTCGTCGCAGTTGGATAAATAAAACATTATTATTACACGAAAGCAAACTAAGTTTTGACATAATTCGCCAGGAGAATTATTATTTTATACTTATAAAACTCTTGTGTTACTGAGTGACTGACATGTGAACGCATAGCTACAGAGTAAGGACCTGAACCATGAATCATTTAGGTTCCTTGGGGAGTATAGGGGAGCACTAATAAATTCCCTGAAAATCCTGCGGGATCGAGAAAAACGAGTTGTACGCTTTAGGGCCGTAAAGTGCATGAAAACAGAGTTGTGAGTGACAACATATAAATAAGTACTAAAGCAGCAGCTTTACGTTTTTTTTCCACATAACGAGATAGGCAAAGGATCTAGTGTTCACTTTGTACTCCACTCTCTGCCCAAGTTGTCGTGACTGTTTGTTTTGTGGTGGAACTCGACGACGCGCTTTCTGTAAAAGGTGAAAATAGTTTATTTACAATTGCAAAAAAAATATAATCTACTACTATATTTCTTGTATTTTTTATACGACAAATATATAATAAATATCTTTAACGACAAAAATCGGATTTACCACGTTTCCACTTTAAGCTAATAATAAAATTATTTTTATATATTATACTAAATCAACAAAATGAGGAAAAATTCAAGAAATATAACTTTAACTTAATAAATTATACAAAAAGGCACCCAGAAGTGAAAAGAAAAATTCCAAAAATATATATATATTTTCCATTATTAAAATATATGCTAATCTTATTAAAATCAGAGCGACGCCGCAATTGGCAAATGAAATAGAAATGTGAAATCTGCATTTTTATGCTAAAACTGATCTGGGATGTATACCATTAAAAGAAATTGAAATTCTTGATCGGAACGAGTTCTTATTGAAAAGTTTATGGTAATCTTTACAGTACATAATATAATGAGATTTTATTTGAAGTACCAATACTTTGATAAAATTTGACTTGCTTAGCCAAATGGCAAAACGGTACCCTTATTTATAGACTTCCCGTTTTTGAGATACATAACAGTAAATCTAGATATTTAATATTAATTTCAGATTGACGCCTTGACAGGTTGACAACAAAAAGATCTTATAAAGGATCCGTTTTTTTTTTTTTCTGACGTCCGGAACACATAATACATTAATAATTTATTCATATAAATAAACGAACATAAATTAAATTAATAGTTTGTTAGATTAGCTCTAAAGTTCTTTTATTTAAGTAATTGAAGCCAATATCAAACCGAGATATTAAGAATTACATTACATTCCCCGGATTATAAATCGAAGCCGCTACTACCGCGACTAGTACACTATCAACTACTGCATCTACCAACTGAGCTGCGACGACATTTTTCTTAATAAATCGTGAAAAATCGTAGGAACGAGAAAAATCCAAGTAAATCGCTCCAAGCACTTTCTGCTATTGGTTCGGTTACATTATACTTTTTTCAAACAAAGGACTTATGAAAAGTAATTTGATGCTTCAAGTTATAATACAGTCTTTTGTAAAATGATAAGAGGCTTCCCTATCGCGGCAAAGCGTCTGACTATAAACGCAACGGCCGTGGGTTCGATTCCCACTCGAGGTAAGGAATTATTTTTATTCTCTCGCTTCGGTATTTTCTGTATTGGGCGGAAAGTAAAGAACGGAGTGATCTAATACTAGATTTCTCTGTTTACCGTGAAAGTTCAAAAAACCGAGTGTTCTGTATCAATTTCAGTGTTGTAAGTCAACGGGAAGTATAATAACTTATAGAAATTGTTAAATTGAAGAGTGCCCGCGAATGCATTCATTTTGCATCTTTTTACTGAGTTGGTTTAGAAGATTATTCTCTGGATATTTGATATTAATTTCAGCTTGATATCACGCGATCTCGATATAAATGGTCTTGACAGGTAGACAGACAGAAAACAAACTGTTCCTATAAATAAGAATTTAAACAAGTAACCTTCACAAGTACTCTACTCGTATATATCACATCACGAATACACTAAATAAAAGACTCCTAGAATTCTCAAGAAAAACATATTTTAGTACAAAAAATCCTTTTTGAAGTAATAAAATCACTTAAACCGTGTCTACCTAAGGATTTGGCGACCCGTCAGAATAGTTTACGGTCTAATGCGCTTAACACTTGTATTTCACTAGCTATGACCTATCGCTCCACCCGCAAGATTAAATAGGAATTAATAAGAGTTCTGTATGACACTTGTGTCATGACATTCTTAGTGACCGAGGTAACTGTGACTGTAGGCACAGTAGCTAAACTACCCGAAATCGAACGATTAACGTGATATTATTAGGGACAAGCGTGCGTATGTGCACGCGACACGCTGTGGGTTCGATTTCCACTTGAGGGAATTAAATATTTATAATTTGTATGCTTTCGGGATAGGCAAATAATTTATTTTTAAATCAAATGAAAATAAATCAGCCTCACGCTGTATCCCGCACACAGCAGGGTAGGTAGAGGGAACCTAGTGTTAAGACACTCCGTTCCCCCCTTTCTGTCAAATTCTGGAAGCATTGTGTGTTGAGTGGCAGAACTCAACACCCCGCTTTGCCTCGACACCAGAGCGATGAAATGGAAATATAAACGTAAATAAATATTTCACTTCCTCGAGAGCCACAACCGTCACGTTACACACCATTTTACCGCTGCGCTACGACGGCCTCAGACGGATGCAGAGCTATTGAACAGCTGGCAATAAAAGAATATATTAAGTCATTTTTCATTCAGTTTAAGAGCTTTAACAAATTTCAAAAGGTTCAAGATTCTTATCTTGCTATACAAAATACAATTTTCTATCTATATTTATATAAAAAAAAAACATTTAAATTCGTTTCTCTTTGAAATAGCAACGGAATCACTTCCAATGTCCACTAAAGGATTGGGATAGTTTACGGTCTGACGCGTTTAATACTACAGTTACTTTCCATTGCAAGCTCAACGAGCAGCTTCGGGCGTTCTATTCAGTACGGGATCCTACTATCGATTGGTTCATACAGTTCTTAACTTGACGAAAGGTTCCAGGTTGGAGGCCTGGTTGAGGTAAATAATTTTAGTTAATTAATTAAAAATTAATAAAACTTCTTGAAATTAATTGAAAATGAATTTAAAGTGGTGTGTTCGACTCGAGGGAGTGAAATATTTAATATTTTCCCTCCGCTCTAGTTTCGAGGCAAAGCGCGACGTTGAGTTCCGCCACTCAACACGCAATGCTTCCATAATTCGGTGGAATATGCAGAGCGGAGTGTCTTAACACTGGGTTTCCTCTGCATACCTTACCGTGTGAGGGATACAGCGTGAATTTGAATAATAATATAAATGTAATGTTATTGATTATTAGACCGTCGAGGTGCCGTGGAACAGCGTGTGAACGTAAATCCCAAAAATAAAAATCCCAAAATCCTAACTCCGAGAAATGATTATATTTAAATTATATACTATTTTTTGACTTATCAGCCAAGAACTTGGCTACTACTTCAACTGCTTCTATTGAGCATACTGACATTCCAATTTATTCTGACATTATGTCTAATAATTTACATTCTGTTGACATTTCTCAACATTTAAATTAATTTCTCAGACAACAGAGGTAGCAACCTCTAGCTCTAATTTATTATTAAATAACCCTTTGGTCCAGCTAGCTTTACAATTAAATTACAATGATAACGCACACTGCACATCACAATATCCATGCAAAAATAATAATAAAAATGTTAAGTCTATTAGATTAGTTCATCAGAACATCCGTTGCTTGACGGGGGGCAAGCAGCTAGAGCTGGAATTATTCATGAACTCGGAGGAAATTAGTATTATGTGTATTACTGAACATTGGTTAAAGGTGAACCAGCTCATGTTTAATTTCAGAAACCACCGGGTAGGAAGCTCATTCTGCAGAATCAACACAATACACGGGGGGTCGCTTATTATATTAAACAAGAACCTTAAGTTCAAGGAACGGAAAGATATTGTGTCCCTTTCTGTAGAATGTTCTATCGAATTAGCGTGTGTTCAACTAGAGCAATTCATTGTTATATGTGTATACAGACCTCCCTCCGCAAATTTAAAATTATTTTTAGAAGTAATGGATGAGGCCTTAAGCAAACTTACCAAGTCGGGTAAGCCTTTGTTAGTGTGTGGGGACTTTAATGTTAATATTTTGGAAAGTTTAAGTCCCACCATAAATTTATTAAGTCTTTTTAAGTCACACAATTTACTTAATTTATTTATGGAGCCAACCAGAATAACTCCTACGACTAGTACTTGTATAGATAACATATTTACTGACATTATTCCATGCTACAAAAGCATTATTAATAAATTGGATTCTGACCACTCTGGTCAGCTAGTAGAATTCTCTAGTAAGAAAAAACAGGTGGCTAAGAGAAAAATTGCTTTTGTACCTGTCGTTTGGAACGTATGAGAGTTAGTTTACTAACTAATTTACTAGTTTTAGATATAACTTTACCTCCTAATTCTTTGTACAATTCTTTTTTTTACTCTTTTATTAATAAATTTCATTCAATATTTACTCCCAAAGAGATTACAATTACCGATAGTCCTATCTTTGGTGACTGGGCCACAGCAGGTATTTATAAGAGTAGGGAGACGCTGTATATGTTATATTATGAAAAACAGTTTAATAGTGGTGAAGAGTTTAAAGAGTACTTAAAATCTTACTCTAAAATTTTCAAAAGTGTTTGCAAAATTGCAAAATCTTTATTTATTAAAACAAAAATCAGAAATAGTAATAATAAAATTGAAGCCACTTGGAAGGTTGTTAATGCCGAGACTGGGAGAACTAGAGTGAAAGATTCTAATTTTAAACTTAGTATTGACGGTCACATTGTTGATTCCGATTTGGAAGTGGCCATTGCATTTGAAAAGTTTTTCTCTACTTTCCCTAGTCAGTCTAACAAACGATTTAGGTTCTTCTACCACTATTGCAGAATCGTTAATTAAAGACAATGTTCCCGAATTTTATAATGGTTTCGTTTTCCGTCATGTAAATTATTCAGACATTAGTGTAGCTTTCAAATCAATTAGTATGAAAAAGACAGCCGACTTGTGGGGTGTCTCAGTTAATATCATAAATTATTTAATTGATATTTTGATTCCTGATTTAGTTACAATTTTTAATAGATGTATTGATTGTGGAGTGTTTCCTGATTTGATGAAATATAGTAAAATAACTCCATTGTTTAAATCAGGTAGTACGCAAGACCCTACAAATTTCAGACCGATTTCAGTACTACCTACGTTTAGTAAAATTTTTGAAAAGCTGATACTCAGTCAGCTTCTTACTTATTTTAATAAAAATAAATTACTGCACACAGGTCAATTTGGTTTCACTCGTGGAAGGTCAACATCTGATGCTGGGGTCAAATTATTAGAGAGTGTATTCGCGGCTTGGGAGGAGTCACGTGATGCCTTTGGGGTGTTTTGTGACTTGTCCAAAGCATTTGACTGTGTGCAGCATAAAACTCTTATCAGGAAGCTACACCACTATGGTATAAGAGGCATTGCTTTGGATCTTCTCACTTCTTATTTAAGTGATAGGATTCAAAAAGTAAATGTCAACGGGAAACTATCACACGGGTCACCTGTAGCATTGGGGTGCCACAAGGCTCTATTCTGGGTCCGTTTTTGTTCCTTTTGTACATCAATGACTTACCT
>HE671248.1:297293-340205 GCA_000313835.2 Heliconius melpomene melpomene
AAATAAATTCAAAGACTTTAACATCCTCACACTACACTCCCAATATATTTACGATAACTTAGTATATGTGCATAAAAATATTAATAAATTTAATAAAAACAGTGACCTCCATCAACATAATTTAAGAAATAAAAATAAGCTTGCTGTGCCCTTCTCTAGGCTCCATAAAGTGTCTCACTCATTCGTAGGTCAAAGTATACACTTTTATAACAAACTTCCAAACGACGTGGTTAATTTATCACTGAACAAATTTAAAAAGTGGTAAAGCACAGGCTCTGCCAAAAAGCATATTACTCTGTTAAAGATTATGTTCGCGATAAAGATGTTTGGAAATGAGTTGCTCTATTTCTAAGTTAAAATTGTTAATTGTAATTTGTAACAAATGTTGGCATTTAAAAAGAGTGGCCATGAGTTTCTTTGCCTGTATCTTCTCATGAGCTCAACCATTTGAACGGGCTTTTTTCAAGTCAAAATTGCACATTTTTTTTTGTTATTTTTAATTTGCATTTTTTTTTCTACTTTATGACATGTCCAAGTAAATGTTAAGCATTTTTATGGAATAAAGATATTTTGACTTTGACTTTGATACATTTTTCCGCTCTGAAAGATACAGTGCAGACATATCCCGAAATTTGTGCGGAAAATGGGGAACTATTTTTAAAAAATTGCATATTTTTTAACAAAATGGATTAGTAACACTTTTAAATGTTATAAAATTAACTATATATTCCATTTTTTGTCAATTACCCGTAAAATATTTCTCATCGCGACGTCCCAATTTAAAATAGAAATGCCAATAAAATTTTAATTTGGTAAATTTATGGAATAACGAACTTTATATATATTACTACAATATGAAAAAAATGATTTACTATATGTCATATTACAAATGTTTACAATCACTAAAAAAAAAACAATAGTGGCACAACCTCTAACTATAAAGGCATCGGCTGTAGGTTGGAATTCCATTCGTGGGGGTGAAGTTCTTTCTGTTTAGAAGACAAAGACAGATACACAGCAGGGTAAGCAGGGGAAACCTGGAAACCTAGAGTTTCCACGCGGCGCTTTTTTGTTTTGTTACCAGAGCGAGCAAATGAAAATATTAAAATATTTAATTAACCCAAGTGCAATTCGAACCCTCAACCACGATTACATCCGCACATTTGGTCTGCTGCGAAACAACTGACCTCTTACAGTATATTTACTCTTCACTTTCACTTATATCGATACGTTCCCAGAGTGGTTATTTCAGTGTAAATATTTGCACTGCCGATGCCGTATCGACCAACTTTCCACGTCGTCGGGTAAACTAGTTATCACTCGTGATCCTCAAAGGATTAATTATTATGATCGAAATGGACACTCTTTTATAATTTACCTTCAATCATCAATGAGGTTCAGATCCTTCAGATCAATAAGGTTTTTTTCTAAAACATAATGTTAAGGTAATATTTTGATTTATTTGGTAATAGGTATAATATTGTCGAAGATTTTGTTTGGTTAAATGCGCTCATCTCAGGAACTAGTGATTTAAAATATGAAATTTTATTTTTATTTATAATGTTTAAAAAAAAAAAAATCCCCGAATGGGAATCGAACCCACGACCGTCGTTTTTCAGTCATACACCATCCCACGAAAGCTATGTAGTATTCGTTGTTCTCAATCATTATACATTTTTCGTTCATTAGATTAATAACCGGAATAATGATTAAAATACTAATGAGGCAATTCAATTATAATGTTTGTATTTACATTTTTATATAACAGGATAGACAGAGGGAATTTAGTGTTAAAACAATCCATCCTTTCCAACTAAATTCATAATATTGCGTGTTGAATGGCGGAACTCAACGACGCAGCTTCACGACGACTTCAAATATAATATTAAATCGAACCCACATATACCGCATTTACAGTCGCCACGACAGTTTCACAAGTATTAAATATTAATTAATGATAATTTAATTTTTTTTTAGCTTCAAACGCAGCTAAATTATTCATTTTATTAATAAATTGAAATGTAAGCGCAACTACTAATTAGTGATTAATTATTTCAATAAGTGAATTAAAATTGTATTTGAGGCAGGTCGGCCACAGGTGTACAAGCGAGTGACTGTAACGCGACGGTTGTGAGTTCGATTCCCACTCGAGGGAGTGATATATTTATTTACGTTTATATTTCCATTTCTTCGCTCTGGCAAAGTGCGG
Source organism: Heliconius melpomene melpomene (assembly GCA_000313835.2). Classification (NCBI taxonomy): domain Eukaryota; kingdom Metazoa; phylum Arthropoda; class Insecta; order Lepidoptera; family Nymphalidae; genus Heliconius; species Heliconius melpomene. The sequence goes on from HE671248.1 coordinate 299,503, forward strand.
CGTTGAGTTCTGCCCTTCAACACACCTGCCCCCAGAATTCGGCAGAAAGTGGGGAAAGGAGTCTCTTTACACTAGGTTCCCTCTGCAGATGCAGGTGAAGTCAGTTGAATTCATCAATAATTAACTCTAACGAAGCTTATAACAATATATATATCTATTTTACATTCTCATTAGATATTATTACACAGTAATTAAATAGTAAATAACGGCAAAGTACAGTCGTTATACCGTTAACCGTTATATAAAATTTAACGTGATACTTATAGCTTAATCAATATTGTGAGGGAATTTTAATAGCCACTTCTCTCGTCTAAGAGACGATAATATAGGTCAATTTATAAAGAGGAAAAGTAGGACGACTTATCTCGTATAGCAGAGTAGGCAGAGGGAACCTATTGTTAGTACACTGCGTTCCCCTTAATTTTACTGATTTTTTAAACCATTGCGTATTAAGTGGCGGAACTCAACGCCATGATTCGCCATTTTCGAGAGCTGGAAAATAAAAAAAAATTAATTTCCGATGCAGGGCCACAAAGTGTGCTGAAAAATCGACTGGTCTTGGGTTCGATCCCCATTCGAGGAAATGAAATATTTATTATTTTAATTTCTTCGCTCTGGTGTCGAGGCAAGCGCGGCGTAGAGTTTCACCATTTTACACGCCTGACTCCAGATATCGGCAGAAAGTGGCGAACGGAGTGCCTTTACAATAGGTTCCCTTTACCTACCAATGACTGCTATATCGAAACCACCGCGAAAATTGCAATGCGCAGCGTTGAGTTCCTCAACTCAACCTGGGTGCCTGGATAATTCGGCGGAAAGTAAGTCCCAGTGAGATACTGCGTGAAGCTAAAAAAAGATAACGAGTCTTTAATAGCACATTTGTGTCTCAACATAAATAATGTTTAAGTGAAAAAGCCTTTTTTTTTATTTTAAAATAATTTTAAAAAATCATCTCGCTGAGGAGAAAACTCAATTATCCTTACGTGACTACTTTCCATTACGTGACTTTTTATACTCTTTTAATGTTATACAAAATGATAGTCGATTAAAATTTTATAATTTTAACTAAATATCCATCCTTTATTATTGAAGCCAGTCGTGGCATGGCGTAGGGGTAAACGAGTGCGAATGTAAACGCGACGGGTAGTGGGTTCAATTCCCATTCGAGGAAATGAGATATTGAATATTTATTTTCCGCAATTCTAGAAAAAAAAATCTCCAGATTTCGGCGGAAAAGTGGGTAACGGAAGTGTTTAACAGGCTTAAGTAGACTGCTATGCTTAGGTTCCAATATGAAGCTATATCTAGTTAAAGATAAATATCACGAAACGCCACTATTTTCCAATTTTCGGTAATTTTACTTCTCTAGTTACCAGACCGCTCTAGTAAATCAAAATTTACTTATTTCCACGAGTGCGTAACGAACCTACAATCATCATTTTTACAACAGTCAGACGCTGTGCTGCTCCACCACGAAGATCTTCTTATAATTGCAGAAAACATACCAAATTCTCAGCTCTTACCTTAAAAACAGATCATTAAAATTCAAATATATTCAAGCAAACAAAATTGACCAAAAATTCAAGCGTTTTACATCACAAAAGTCGTTTCGAATTATTCTCGCTAAAAACTAGAACTGGTGGAATTGCTGAAAATGTGGAAAAAATGAGGATAGGACTTTACATACAAACACACTGTACGAGAGTTATAGTACAATGAGAAATTTATTCATCGTTAGGTCCCTAACGTAGCGGTATCTGAGCCGAATGGGACGGACCTTGGAAAAACTGTGAACGGAAAGGGTTGAAACTAATGTCTGCTTAAACATCATTGTTTTTTTCTTTTTTTCCGTTTTGATTCACGCTTTATCCCTATAAAGCAGGATTGGCAGATTGAAGGTAGAGTTAAGACACTCTGTTCCCCATGTACGGCCTAATTTTCGTCATTTTGCCGCTGAATCTACCATTAAGATACTCTGCTTCCATGAAGAGACTTCCATTCCTCAATTTCTATCGAATTACCAAGGTATTGCACATAGTGAATAGCGGTACTCAACGCCGCGCTTTGCCTCGTTATAACGTCGAGAAAACGAAAATATGAATGCACCGCAACGGTCTCATAATTCTGTAAATATTATATTTCAATGTGAAATGAATCCACAACATTTGAATTTAGTAAGAAATTCTACACAAAATACATACATATTATAATAATATAGAACTAATGACAGAAGTTTACGTTACGCTACCCTCATTCGGTAAGGGTTGATCGATTTGGGTTCGTCGAGTATTCTTATGAAATCCACTTTTATAGGGAAAATTTGGATGTTTGCTAAAGTTTTTTTTTTGTTATTTTTTATCTTTCTCTGATACCTTAATACTCTTGCCTTTCAAAATATACTTATTTATATTTTTTGTATTGACGTACTATTGTCTTTTAAGTATTTATATTTTCTGGAAAAGTAATATATTTATTTTAACTGTTAATATTATTAAAGGCTTTTGTAGCGCTGGCCAGCGTCTAATCGTATAGGCGACGATTGTGAATTCGATTCCCATACAGAAAAAAATATTTTGTAGAAGTTTATTGATTTTCTCATTTATAATTAGCCAATGTCCCACTGTGAATTTAGTATGCTATTTTTTTATTTAAACATTTAAAGCTATCTTTAAAGAGGCCATAGTGGCACAGGAGCACAAAGCGTGTAACACGTTTTGGGTTCGATTCCCAATCAGGAGAGTGAAATTTTTAATATTTTCATTTCATCGCTTTTCGTTGAGATCCAGTACTCAACCTCCAGAATTCGTGGAAAACGAAAAGTACCTTAATGGGAACAGAGCATCTTAATATTATATTCCCAGATTCAATCTGCCCTACCCTACCCTACTATGTGCGTGATACAGCGGGAAGCTAAAAGAAATATTTTTTTATTTCACAATAATAATCTGTGGTAAGCACACCTGCGACAAAGGTAAATTGCACGTAATAAATTCGTTATGCTCCTCATACGTGAAATGTAAATATATTTTATTCAACTACGCTTACACAAGCACTTTTGTTGCGTCAATTAGTACAAAAATGTCAGTATTGTCAGTGGAATTATATTCTTGCAAATTTGCTTTACGTTTCCCTTTTATATCTTTTTCTTACTGTTATAATATAACTACGTCTTGTCCCATATATAGCAGAATGGACAGAGAAAGTTAGTGTTAAGACACTCCGCTCCTCATACATCGCAAAATTTTCGAGGCAGTGCATGGACATTCTTTTCATTACAATTATGATTTCAATATTAATTATACATTATTAATTTGGCTGAAACAAACTTAAAATTTATTTTTAATTAATAATTTATTGGAAATCTCTTATATGTTGCCTTGTATCGGTTGAATATAAGTACAGACAATTATTTGGTCATTATTTATTATTAAAATGAATAATATGTAAATATTAATTTTGAGAGGCCAGTCGTGGCGCAGAGGTGCACAAGCATGCGACTGTAAACGAGACAAGTTCGATTCTCACTCGAGGAAATGAACTTTTTAGTATTTTCATTTTCTCCCTCCTCCTCTTCCTCTCCTCTCAAAATTAGGAGGTTGTAGGCTCGATCGATTCTATTTGATTTTCTTTTCTCTATTTAGGTATTTAAATTATTTTATTTAGGTATTGTTTTCTATGTTATTTGAAAGGAGTGCGTTTCTCCTAAGCATTACCCGCCTATCTCTCATTACTGGTGGATTACGTATATAGGGATTTAGTCATTGGACCACTCGAATGGATCTATATAAATACAGTAAAGGACGTATCTTAACTTTAGATTCTCTACCTATTATTACATAAAAGGTTAATATAATATAAACATAGTATACCCATTTATAAACATTTAATTTTCAAACAAATCCACATACAACAGCTAGTATAGTTAAATAAACATAAACTTTGTCACGTTGAATACCTCGTTAAAATTGCAAATACACTTTACCATTTGCCGCCATCGAAACTGTTCCACTACGAAACTGTTCAGTTGTTGCAGTTCAGAGTTTAAAAACTAATAGCCCGGTTTACAGTGACTTTGCCTTTAACTATTTAATTTATTTTTCGTATATATGTGTGGTGGATGTGTGGCGTAACGCAATCTGACTGCATAAGCACGGAGATGGCCATTCAATATTAAATGTTTAAAAAAAAACCAAATCAAATTATATTTGCAAACATTCGATTCTGTAGTCACAGTAACATTTTATTACAACAATATCAAACACTCAAGCTCGATATTATTGGTTAATAAAATATATCGGTACTATATGCGTATTGTGCGCCTTATGATTGCAATAAGCTTACTTCTAGAGAATGCGTGATTTTATCCAAAAAATACTAATATTGAAAATATACTTAGAAGCCTACGTGGCTCAGAGGTAAAAGCGTCCGACTGTTAACACAACTGTTATGGGTTTGATTCCTACTCGAAGGAATGAAAAAAATAATATTTTTATTTCCTCGCTTTGGTAACGAGACATTGAATACCGCCACAAGCACGCAAGGCCTCCAAAAATCGGTGGAAATTGGGGAACAGTCTGTTTTAACACAAGGTTCTCTTTGCCTACCCATATATATATATATATATATATATATATATATATATATATATATATGGGTAGGCAAATATATATATATATATATATATACGGAATACAGCGTGAAGCTAATAAATTCTGAATTTGACTTTAACGAATCATTAAATCGAAATTTAATGCATATAGAACTGGGTCTAACATCCAATTTCAATCACAGCGAATAATCGGAGCTATGTAAATTGTGCGGAATAAACAAATATGACCCAATTATTATTACGTATGTATATGTAATAGTATATACAATTATGGCTGATGGACATAATGTAAATTATACTATTTATATACATTTTAGTGTTGCGTAGCAAATAGTGTTGCGTAGCAATAGGAACGGAGTGTATTAACATAAGGTTCACAGGTTCCCTAGGACTAGAACGGAAGTGTAAGTGAAGCCCTTGTCTCGCGGTCAGCTGCGGTCGAAGAGAAGCACCGTGAGGTTTTAGTGGGAAATCGAACGACCTCGTGTCCCCTAGAGTCCCTCGGGCCAGTATCCGCAATATAGGATTTCCTCACGTTAAAAAAATAAGGTTCCTTATGACCACCATGCGACATGCGGGATACAAATGTAATAGCCACTAGCAAACCAAATCAAATAAATAAAAAACCTGTCACCCCGCCTGGCGCCACGAATGGCCTCGAAATATCTTCTATATGTCAATTACGTAACTTAAGATCGACTTTTCCAATTAAAACATCATGTTACCCCGCTACAGTTCAATTAAGGATTCGAACCCGAAACGTTAATTATTCATAATGAATGATTTATTTGCATTTGACTGAGATAAGTTTCAAAATAAATTATAATTATTTCATCAAAGGCTTTGTTCGTCGTGTTTACTTTTTTTATAATAGAAGAAAAGTTTCCGCAATTGGTATAGGGTCTGACTGTAATCACGGTGGTTGTAGGTTCTATTCTCATTTAGGGGAAGGAAAATTAATAATTTAAAGTTTAAAACAATAATAAAATAAATTGAACACAATAAAATATTGAAATATTGCTCCACTTTCAGCTGTTAGAATTATGTTGAATTCCAGAACCATCGTCTCCTTTAAAAAATAATAAAAAAATCCTTAAAATGAACCCTATATTTATAAAGGACAGTGAAATATATTAGAGTATAACAGTGCTGTCCGTTTAAGGCTTAGGTCAAACGTGAAATGGATTCGTGGAACTACGTAATGTACAAAGGAGGGTACCAAAATGCCTAGTTTGATTTAAACAAGTCTATTTGGGCTAAATTCATGGTAATAGGTAGAAATGTTTACAGAATATTAAAAATCATTTCTGATCATTTATGGCTGAGAAATATAATTGGAGTATTTTTTATTTAAGAATAAGAAATATTGTTCTCTTTTACTGCCTTTTGTGTTGTTAGAGTTTTGTAATAAAAGGGTACAACGGGATCCTGTTTCTAAGACTCTGCTGTCCGTCCATCTATCACCAGGCTGTATCTCATGAATCGTGACAGATAAACAGTTGAAATTTTCACAGATTATATGTTTCTGATGCCGCTATAATAAAAATTACTAATAAAAAAATAAAATAATTATTAACAATAGTTATTTTAATAGATAATAGTATGCATTTTTGTAAATATCATGAAAATGCTTTTTTTGTTTCTGTTTTTGATTTTTTAGTGCAATAGAATATTATTAATATTATTATATGCTTTGCAAAAATTTCATTTATATGTTTCAACTCATAAATTAGAAACAAAAGTTACTGTGTCTTTTAAAAAGCCTGAAGTCAAAAGGATTCTTGGAACAACATAACAAAGAAAAGAGGCAAACAATGTCTTGTTTAATTTAATAAATCCATACGGAGACGCCATTGTAAAACAGTTGAGAGCACAATGGAAGCGAGTTCGAATAATTTAGTCAATGCAATTATTTTAACTTAAATTTGAAATAAAAAAATAACAATATTAATTTTTTTTTGTTATCAATTATATTAACACAAAAAAGTCTTAAAAACACACTATATCTCTAACGTGGATGATAAATAAATAAACTGAGTTCTGTTTGTATGATCGCTCTATGCGGGAGAAAAAAATATCGTTAAACTAGTTTTATTTATATACAGCGTGATTTATTTAGTGAAAAAGCTTCATAAGGGTGTGACTGTAACGCAACTGTTGTGGATTCGATCCCCTCACAAGGAAATGAATTACTATTTATTATTTTTTTCATTTCTTACACTAAGACAAAAGCCCGGCAATGAGTTCTGCCACACAACATGCAAGTGAGGAACGGAGTGATTTAACACTAGGTTTCTGAATAATCTGATATTTGGCCCATTTTACGATTTGAATGAATACTTAAAACGTGAAAACCAAAAATAGACCACTCTCTAAAGGCACAGCCTTTTATAAATATGAATTATTTTCGGAAAAGAGGAACTTTTCCAATTGTCTAGAGTTAGCTACCGAAATACATGAAATTGAAATAGCTTGGGTGTTTGTTAAATGAATTCTCTAAAGTTACTATGTTTAAATGCTTTACTTGCCTACGTTTTTGCTCTAACTTTGTTAGTATTTTTTTCTCAGCTTCACTCTGTATCCTGAGATATTGAGAATTGAGTGGCGGAACTTAACGCTGCGTGAAAGCAATATAGTAAATATTTTATTTCCTCGATCCTTAATCAAACTCACAACCTGTCGCCTTTACAGTCACACGCTCGTGCCCCTGCGCCAAGACTGTCCTATAGTCAAAAATAAGGCACAAAACATGGATAGAATTATAACACAACAATACAAAACCTTTCAAAAGAGAGGTTTATAAACGAGAAAGTTTTCACTTTATCCTTAACTTTTAGCTAATTTAGTACGATAAAGCTTTTGAAAACTCATGACATGTTAAAAGCGCTTTCAGTGTTACTGTATAATAAATATAGTGGTATAAAAATGTATAAGTTATATTTTTTTAAAATAATTTCTTAATTTATAATCTGTGTTGTTTGTTGTTATAATTAAAACTGTAGTTGAGTGGCGGATCTCAACGCCGGACCTTGTCGCCAGAGTGAACCACGACACATTACCACTATATCTCAAAAACAAATAAAACCACCAAAATATTAACCAAAAGAGACAAAATTCAATTTCTCCCACATCCAGCTAAAATTAACCTCGCTCCCACATTTCCAATAGATAGGTAGCTGTTGAAACATCTGCCCTATCTTCTGTTGTACAGTTTACATACAAATGTTTGTTTTGCGTGAGGGCGTGGGGCGGCCACCATTATGCAGCATACTGAATGAGTTTTCAACCACTCTATATACTGTGTATGGGAGGAAGCAATTTTCTATTGTTTATCGTAACAACAATATATACATATACAAATATGTGTGTACGTATGTATGGGGAAATCGTGTAAAACTATTGTTTCACGTGCTTGTTTAAATGTTAAGAGTTTAAACTATTTGTTTTGCTTTGTGTGTTGTGTTTTAGATTCCTACTCGGAGGAATGGCTCTGAAGGTGCGGAATTGAGTTACGCTACTCAATATGAAATATCTCGAATAGTGGGGGGAAAGTGGGGAATGCATGTTTTAGCAATGGGTTAACCCCAGCCTACCATATTATGTTTTTACCATTTATATACTATTTTTAGATTGTCCAAAAAAATATTATTTTGAGATTAAATTCATAACTATGTTAATTCTAATATACTCGTATGCCACTATTCTAATATTTAATATAAAAATACATACAATATTTAATATAAAAATATTTATTTATAACATCTAAAGAAATATTTCATATCGCAAATATGTACATACATTCCGAAGTAGGTACATGTATACAAAAAACTTTAACAGTGCGTCAAAGCGACGTAGATTGATGAAAACGTGTAAAAAGTAACCGTCGACAGTGTCTTTACTCTATAGAGGGTTGTTTAATATGACATATGAGAAATCTGTGATTTTTGAAACTTCACGTCATTCAGTCTTTAGTAATGAAAAATGAATGTGTAAGAACTACAAATCTTTATTTTAAGTAATCAAAACTTATTTAAATATTTTTAGCTTTACGTTGTATGTAGAAGGGTAAGTAGAGGGAATCTAGTGTTAAGACATTTCATTCACGTTTTAATTAAATTTTCAAGAAACTGTGTGTTGAGTGGCAGAACTAAAAGCCGCACTTTGTTTCATTACCGAAGCGAGGAAATTAAAATATTTCGTTTCCTCAAGTGGAGAATAAACCCACGACCATTCTGTTTACAATCAGAGGATGCCACTACGATACGAATTAAATATTTGTGCATGTATATTAAAATTAATTTTAAGACAAAACTTAGTATTGAGTTACGCTGTAGTAAGCAACATGCGCTACTTAATACGTAATGTCTGGATCAGTCGATCATATAAAATAATAAAAACTACAAAAGCTATTCCATTTAATAATATTCTTAAAAGAGCCATTTCTAAGTCCACATTATAACCCTAAAGAACGCATTACTCTGCAATTTAATATCCATTCGATATTTGATTCCTATTCACATTCACGTGAAGTGGACACGTAAGCGTTTCTGGGGACGAATTGGAGGAAATCTTATAAGAAATTGGAATATTCTAAGAAGGCCATTATTACTGCCTATAAGAAGGCTATTAGTTGGCTAACAACTGTTTTGTTGTGGATTCGATTTGCGCTCAGAGGAATTTGTATTTAAAACGTATTTATGCCTCTCTCTAATAAGAATATTGTATTGAATTAAGTTTAGAATCTCAATATAGTAGGGTAAACATAGATAATTACGTATTAAAAAATCATATTCCAATTCAAAAAATATTTACACTTAAAGCACTCCATCCTTCATTTTTCTGTCCAAATTACAGACAACGCTTATGAAGGAGCCGAACTTAACGCTACCGATAAAAGACTCAAAAATCACTATCGATTACAAACTTAACTTCAAGAACTGGATGAAACTTTACAAAACTTACATAATACTATTAAATTAATTCGAGCTATCACAGTAAAGTTGGGGTTGAGGCTGAATGTTGGGTCAATTTGTGAAATAGCCTCGAGGGTGCAATAAGATGGTATCTTGGATTGCAGCCGAAATAGAGAGTTTTAATGTTAGTCCTTAATTAGGTTTTCTTTGTTATTTGCTTGGTAGAAGCAATCTTAAAGATTCTCTATAAATTAGTGGAATATGTGGAGAAGAATATGTGATAGTGGAGAACAGTGTGTCTTGACAATAGTAGAGTCATTCATAAGAAAATAAAATATTTTTTCAATGTATGGACCTACCTGTAACGTATTACTAAAATTCCATGAAAATCTTCTTTTTATAAAAGTAAGTTTAATTTACAAACATCTTTGATACATTCTTACACAACACGTTTGTCCTTTAAATGAAAAAAAAAATAAATATTATTACTTCAGATACGAAACTTTTTATGTTTCATTTTTTTTCCAGCGTCACGCTATAACCCGCATACCCTCACACATTTATTTCATTTTCATTTTTTCGGTGCATCCGTACCAGAACGAGAAAATTATTTTCTGTATTATGAACGTAACGTATTTCATGTTAATTATTTGTAGAATAAATACATATTATATATGATTTCCCAAACATTTATTTGAATTTGCGATCGAGAATTGTATTCACTGCCTTTCAAAATAAAAGAACACTTTCACATCGCTTTATATTTTATTTTTACACGCGTATACGTACTTCACCGAAACGAGGCTAAAAGCTCGGCATCGCAGGTTTTCCGCTGACAAAAAAATTTTTAAACGGCCGAATGTGAGAAAAATTCGCTTATGGTTTTAATCGTTTGAGTTAAATCGTTTCTTTTTATGAAATATTAAAATTGATGCCGGTATGGCGAAATTAGGAATGGCTTGGATATATTATGGGTTCCATTTCCACTTGAGGGTTGTGTATTTTTTTTGCAGCTTTATGCACTATCTCGTATATTAGAAAAGGCAGGTGCAACCTAGTGTTACGACACTCTGTTTCCACCTTTATGTCCAATTTTTGAGATATCAATCCTGACACAAGTTCACATAATATACTCGTACATATATAAAGACCTCTTCTTTACAAAGAAAATTGTCAAACAATAATTTATATCGACCAAGGAACATCGTTCGGCACTTCACAGATTTTATCATAGCTTGCCCTAAAATGTTAAATATTTGGTAACGACATGTTAGATTTAGAAAGGAAAATGCGAAATTGATTTATTTTATTTCACATTTTAAATGAAGCAGAGGCTGTCGTCGCGTAGTAGAACAGTTACTGTGAACATGACGATTGTAGGTTTAGTTTTCACTTGGTAGAGTTATTTTCGTTTTCCCCGCTCTGGTAGCAAAACAAACCGCGGCGTTAAGTTACAACATTCAATACGTAATATCTCATAAATTGGGTGAATACCGGGGTAAGGTGTGTCGTAACTCAAGGTTCCCTCTACCTACCTTGCTATGTGTCAAACTGAAAAATTAAGCATTATGGACCAATGTGACGCCTGACTGTAATAGTATTAATTGTGGGTTCAATTCTATTTAGAGTATTGCATTATTTCCGAGTTTCGCCACTAAACATGCAGTTTTTGAATTTCAAGAGAAAAATGAAGCAAGGAGTCTCTGAACACTAAGTTCACTGTACATGTGTCAATACGTGTGTAAAAGATGCGTTAAAATATAACACGAAATGTTATACATAAGTTTTCACAACTAGCCAAATTGAAAAATTTATAGGAAAACGGAAAACGTGAAGTCAAAGGCAAGTTAAAACATAACATTACTTTTAACCTTAGATTTACGCTCATATTTTCTCGGTTACCGACATTCGTTTGTATTGAAATATTTCTAAAATGTAATATTGGATTTTATCGTGGCTTCAGGAAGTGTGTACTCGTATATGTACGCGTGGTTATTATGAATTTGAATATAGCTTAAAAAAAGTAGCCAAGTGCAAATCGATCTCGCTCTCCGAAGTTTCCGTACTAATTTTATGATTGTTAGTCAACGGGAACGTCATTAATAAAAGTTAACAAACATAATTTTGCGGGCGTGTGCACTCGTTTTGTATGAAATTAACTATAAATATAATTTTGTAATGATTTATTTAAAATTACTTAATTAAATTTCAAAGTCCAGTAATTTCGTCTCAGTGATGTCTGTTAATTAATCAGTACCTATATACTTTAATGAAAAAAAAAATACATTTAGGCCTACGAACCTTCCAAAAAAAAATCCTACTGTGATATAAGAGGAATAAAAAACAAAGACGAACGATTCCACCAAAAACAAAATTAAATTGTATCTATCTTGTTAAAATTGCTTTTGACAGGTAAGTGTACAATCAAGTCCGCAATTTAAACTTTTACTTTGAATCGGACGGAGTAATTTAACACTTCGCGATGATTTTCAAAGTGTCTTTTGTTTATTTGAATTAGAGATTCCAGGTATAATGATTGGATATTGTGGCACGGTTGGACAGACCTTGATTATAAATGCGATGGTTATGGGTTCGATTAGCACTCGAGGAAATTAATTATTTAATTACCACTCAAAACGCAGTAGCTCAGATTAGGATGGAAATAGGATAGCAGAGTGTTTTGACACTAAGTTCTCTCTACATATTAGAGTTGCTAAAACGTACTGGATGCAAACTGCAAGCAAAAAAAGAAAAATAATTATAATAAGACTATTTGCACACAGTAGATAATTATATCTCTATAATTAACAAGTAGTTCATCAGTTTTTGTTTTTTGTTCAGGGTATTTTTTGTCTCAGCGTCACACTATATCCAACACATTCACAGGGTAAGTATAAGGAACCTGGAAACTTAGTGCTAAGCACTTACGTTCCCCATTTATCGCAGAATTCGTGAGGCATTAAGTGTCGAGTAAACTAGTAGACTCAATTCATACTGACAATAAGTTTTAACGGTTTGATCTATCAGTTTTACTTAAGTGTGTCTTAAAATGTAAAGTTCAAAGATCGAAGCGATTTTACGACAACCCGCTCTAGTAATACGGCAAACCGCTGCGTTGAGTCCCGTCGGTCAACTAATTTTAACTAACTTGTTAAAAATTTGTTAAAAATTTACTAATTTGTTAAAAATTTTGCGGAGAGTGAAGAATGGCACTCCATTCTGTCACGTCACTACGTGACAGGCACCTCTCTTCCTGCAGATACGGCGTGAAGCTACAAAAAGTGTAATAAATATTTCCTTTTTATTACAAGAAGATAATAAATAAGAAGAATGATAGTATCACAAAAACATTCCAATTTTAGGATTCAAAGCAAATCTTTGATATAAAACAGATGAAATTTAACGACACTGTTAAACTAAATTTATAGTGACAAACGAACACCGCTCTGCACTTCGATATCTGAGAGTATTTTATGTCCTGAAACGTTTTTATTACGTTGAAATTCTTATGTTTAGATAAAATATTTATAAAGGTGGGAAAACTAATTCGTGGTCGATTCGCTAACTCTATGTATAGGAAAAGAAATAAGACATTTTTAGTTTCATATTGCTATATAAATTATAAAAAAAGGAAGTGGAACGTTTTTACCAGATTCTTTTCCTTTTTCATAGAAATTTCAACAATCTTGTCTTATTAGTATTTTCTTAAATTCCCTAACATATCTTCACATCAAATTTCAACTTAAAAGTCCAGTAATTTCGTGTTTTTTTTGTCAGTTACTCATTGTCAGTCAGTAACTGGTTTTTTTAATAAAATACTTATTAAGAAAACTTATAAAAAATTTAACGTAGCAGGATTTGAACCCGCGCCTCAATGCCTAGCTTTGCCTAGTTACCAGGTTCTTCGAGTGGCAATCGAACCCACTCCCACCCCTATACGACGACGGGCCTCAACAGATAATACAAACAAGCATAATCATTCAACTCCAAAAACCTAAATACCAACCAGAGGAAAATTAAAACATAGAATATATAAAAGTTTACGACACACAATACATTTTTAATCTTACAATTAGGCACTTGCCCCGAAACATCGTTCAACGTGTTTTATTCTTACACAAAAAGCCCAAATTAAACTTTGAAAGGCTCTGCCAAAGCTTATATACGTTGTAAATGGCTTTATTAAAATAAAATACGGCCTAAAAAATTCTGGAAAACTTCTGGATTATCAAAAATGTTATATACGTATATCTTTGTATGATTAAAGTTAGGTTATATTTGAAATTTTTATGATAGACTTTTTATAAAAAGTAAGGGAAATAATTTGTTTTACTTTTTTTCAGGAGATCAGTGATCAGAGGATCAGTGAGAAACGGAAGTTTTTTAATGGAAACGGAGTGTTTCTTCACTAACGTCACTTCCGTTCATCATTTACAGCCGAATTCTGAAGGCATCGCCTGCTGCTACTCAGGCAGAACTCGGTTTGAAGAAACGACAATATTAATATTTTATTTCCTCGAGTGGGAATTGAATATTATGTATGGATATATATTTCTTAGAAAAGCCGAACATAAAGTCTAGTCTAGCTCAAAATATAAATTTGTTGGCATGTATGATATAGCGCATATTGGGATCCTTAGAAATATCTTTGATAAAGGTGAAGCCTTACAAAAATTCTAAGATCGAATACGAGTATAACGTTTACTACTTTTGCTTATATAAAACGTGAATTGTTTGGTTATTTTTGTATGAATTCTTGTACATTGTGGATATTGTAACATTTTTCTTATAGGTATTCCGATTAAAGATCGCGCAACGAAACGGTGCGTCTGATTGTAAACGCGATGTTTGTGGATTCAATTCCTATTCAAGGGAATTATTAATGGCATTTTTACCTCGCTCTTAATAACACAAAGCGATGAAACTTAGTATGAAAAATATGAAAATTTACGTGGGTGAGTGGAGAACGGAATGTTTTAAAACCTACTCCAGGTTAATTCTTAATATCCTGCGACATGTAGAATACAGTATGAATCTGCTAAGTCATTTCCAAGGTGGTGGAATCGCTTCCTAGTTTAAAAAGCATTAAACTATGCAACTCATCACCTAATGATTTGAATTTACACAAAAAGCGGCTGTCTTATTACCCTATTTTAGTGGAAAAATTTAACACGAGAACGGAAGGTTTTACCACTAGGTTCCCAGGTTCCCACTCCTATTATCTATCCTGATATCTGTTCCAGATACAGCATGAAGGTAAAAAAAAGATATCAAAACACCGTCCTACGTTTCCATGTATCTAAATAAAAAAAACAGTACAATTTCGATTTCTCCCGTACTCGCGCATTGTAAACAAACATTTGTATGCAAACTGCACGACACGATACGGCAGATGCTCTACAGCTATCGAAATACGTATTTAGATTTCATTCGCCAGCCAATATATGTGTGTGCTTGAGCTTCGGTTGGTTTTTCGTTGCTTTTCCTGAAAATTGTTTTAATTTTACTTTTTACTTATATATCATTGTTTTTTATTAGTTTCACGCTGCATCCCGCACGTAGCAGGATAGAATGAACCTGGGAACCACTAGTGTTAAGATTCTTCCGTTCCTTAGCTTCCGCCGAATTCTGGAAATATTGCGTGTTGAGTTGCAGAACTCAACGCAAAGCTTTGCCTCTTTGCCAGAGTGAGGAAAAGAAAATTTTAAAATTTTACTTTTTCACTTTAAGTGGAAATTGAACACACGATCCGCTGCGTTTACAGTCGCACGCTTATGCCCCTGTGCCACGACTGGCCCGCAAAAATAATTGTATTTTATACGAATATTATAAAGCTGTTAAAATTACTTCTTTAGTTGAACAGAAAAGTCTACGGAACTAATGATAGAAATTTATAAAGGAATCATACTCTATATTACATAATGTTCATAACGCGTGAAGTTTCAAAATACAATTAAAATACAATTATTTTAACTGAAAATATGAATTGAATTCCTTCCTGTAACCAGAAAGTTGATTACAATTTTCCTACGCACAAAGGCAAAAACTTTTAACGCTCTATAATATAAATGCTTAGCTTAACCAAAGCTATGGAATAGAGTTTTAAAATTTTATTATATAAACTAGGTAATTTACCGGTTTTATTTTAACGTAAAAGAATGTTCATTGTGTTGAAAATTGTTTATGATGAGCTTTGTTTTCATGAATGCGAATAAAATTCTAGATTTGAATTGAATTCTACAATTTTCCTATTGAAATAATGAATAAAATGAATGAATAGTATAATTGAATGCTGTGGTGGCGCAGCGGTACAACCTCGAACTATAAGCGCGATGGTTGTAGATTCGATTTCCATTTCCATTCCAAGGTAATTCTGCTCGCAGGTTCAGGTCAGTTATATCTTAATGAAAAACGTGATAAGCCTCAAGGTGATAAGGCTCATTTATCGAGGAAGGCCTTTCTAGACAAGTTGTCTATGCGACATTTTAAAATTTACAATTTAGAGCGGTAGTTCCCGAGCTTAGTGCGTTGAACAAACACATACATATTCCTTACTTATGTAACATTAGTTATATAGCTAATAAATAGTAGTAGTTAATAGATGCGAAAGTCCTAAATTTAGTATAAAATCTTATTTAGTTTTCTTGATATTAAAGTACTAAATTCTAGTGAGCCGTTCCACTGCGCCCTTGAGAATATTTTGCGAAACTAAAATATTCTCGGTCCGCATACAACAATCGATGGCCCTAATTTTATACGGCGCAGCGGGTGTTCCCCTAGATGTATAATATTTGTATAATTTCGTGTTTGTTGATTCGTTCGATTGGTTAAGCGCGCAAATCTCACGAACGAAAACTAAGGAGATATTTTTGTTTCTGATAGTATGGACTAAAGCTATAAATAAGTATAACATGACGTCATGATAACTGATTCGAATAAACAATTAATCCAAGTTCTCTCCGTCTACATAGTGATTACTCCTATAATTTTCCTACAAGTCCCAAAACATGCAGGACGAGTGTGTTAAATGCAATTACCTATATATAATACATATAATTAAACTTACGAGTATGTAAAGCTACTTTACTATGGCCTCTAGCGTTTTGTTCACCCGGTCGTGTATCACGCTGGCCAATTTGCTAAACCTATATATCACACCGACTAATTTGAACATGATTATTATCAGTTTTCGAATCACTAACTCGTGGTGGAGAATATCTTTATATTTCCAGTTCTATTTTCTTCACTCTGGTGTTGAGGCACAGTGAGGCGTTGAGTCCCACTCAACATGTAATGCCTTTAGAATTTAACGAAACGTGGAAAGCGGAGTGTCTACACTAGGCTTCCTTTGCCTACTCTTTTGCATGCGGAATATAGATTGAAGCTTAAAAAATTAATAAAAAGAAACTATTGAACTTACATTCAGATGCAGTGGTTTCTATAACAAACCATTTATTATTTTGTGTAATTTTATGATAAACATTAATATTTTCATACACTTTTATTGAGACAACCTAGTTTTGAAGCTTCAGCGCTTTTTCATCATTTTCCAAGAATTGTATTTGAATTGAAATATAATAAATAATTTGTCATGAAACTTATAAATTACTTTGAATACATTTTTTATTCTATCAGCATCCCTAGCCATGCTGAGTGTTTTACAAAGAATAAGCTGCTGCTGGAATAAGTATAAAATATTCCATTTTTATTCTAGAGAGATTTTGTGATAAGTGGTGATGGTTGTGAGTTCGATTTCCTTTATTTTTAACATTTGTTCAATTCCACCAGGTACTATAGATACATTTAAAACTTTATATTGATTGCCAACATAGCTGCACGTTTGTCCGTACCCAACGCAGTGCTGGTACCATTGCTCTCATGGTATGGCAGCGAAACGTATTACAGAAGAAGAATAGAGGTTTGTTGGGATATGTGGAGTTAATTAAGATAGTCAAATTTACAATAAAGGGAAACACAAAATGGCAGCTAGTAGCGAAGATATCACAGAATTAAGAGGTAAGATTAATGAAGCACGAGTGAGTGGTAAGAGAGGCAGAAAGAGACCTCCGTCAAAGTGATAATCAAATCTTGCTGCGGGGCCAGGACACTCTCATTCGGTTATATTTAGTAAGAGAAACAACGGCGTTGGGTTCCTAGAGATTGGGTGGAAAATGAACTAACTATCTTAATGTTAGGTTATGAATAAAAAATATTACTTTAAATTAATAAAGTAAGATAAGATATTAGTAAAAAAATCTAAATAAATAAATTTTCTTTTCAACCCCTAGCCGTATATACGAACTCTGAATTGTATGAATAGAGTATAAAAAAAAGCTAATAAAAAGAGCGATTCGTTCTCAATTCGACTTTTTTCTCCAACAAAACTAGAACGTAAAGTTGAATGTTACGAACAATATTCGAGTGCCTAATTAAAAGACACGTAATTTGGATGAAAGTGTGATCTCATTTTTTGAAACAATGTGTCAAAAAAATGCTTTTCTTCTTTTTTGTTTCATCTTCATGCTACTAGAATCGGGCATAGTTGAGACATTACGCTCCCGACTTTCCGTTCTATTATTGAGAGCTTTCTTGTTGAAAGACGAAATGCGAAACTCAACGCTGCGATAAAGAGCAGCAGCAATAATAAAAATTATTTCTTGGTTAACTCGATATCAGGTCTTATTACCAGAAATGGCATGAAAATAATTAATTCCCATGAGTGATAATCAAACCCATAATCATCGTTTTCACAGACAGACACTGTACCTATCTTAATCTTTGTAATATTAAATATTTTAATATTAATATAAAACCAATATACGAACACAGGTTCTATCGGTATCGCAATATCCTTTCTTGAGCGTCTCTTATAATGTAAGGCTGTATACACGCTTTATATTGGAAATTAAGCAAGATCTTATTATTAAAAGAACACATGACGTAAGTATATTAAAGAAATTATATAGCAATATTATAATTATTTAGGACGTCGTAGCACAGTGCCTTTCTGTAAAGACGTCGGTTGTAAGATCGAGTTCCATTTGGGGTAATGAAATATTTTTATTTCCTCCTTCTTGCAACAAGATAAAACGGGGCCGTGAGTTTCGCTACTCAACATGCTTGTCTCGATAATTGAGCTGATAGTGGGGAGCGGGGTATCTTAAGACTAGGTTTCCTCTGCCTAACCTGGTAAGCTGGAAAAAGCTTGAAGATGTAAAAGAAAAATATAATTAGGGACGCGCGGCTTCACCTGCTTGAACTTTAAGAATATTTTTTTTACATTTAGAGTTATTCCACACTTAGGAAAGAAAAATACTTATTAAGAAAACGTATAAAAATTTGAACGTAGCGGGATTGGAAACCGTCCAAGCGCTCTGACCATACGTTCCCATCGAGTTACATCGAAATTTTTATACGATTATTACAATATATATAATACTGTGATGTATTTAACACAGACTTTTTTTTTTGGAACTATTATAAATGAATAATTCCGTATTACATTGGTTTGTGCGACTTTAGCCGTATACGCAGGGAAGCTCTCCAGTTCTCCTGTTTTTTCAACATCTTACCTTCTTCAATAAATGGGCCCAACATAAAAATAATTTCTCTCTATGTTCCTCTAATATATAAATAGAGCGCTCAACTAAACATTTTTTTTTTCTCAATATATTATTAGTATAAATTATCAAGTTTTATATTCTAAAAGTCAGTGATTGGTGAGCGAAGCGAGTAGCGCAGCCCCCTTTGGCCTCATTTTAATATGGAATCTATATATAAAAATTAGGCCAATCGTGGAGCAGGGACACAAGCACGCGACTGTCAATGCGACAGGTTTTGGGTTCGATTCCTATTCGAGGAAATTATGTATTTAATATTTTTATTTTCTCGTTTGTCGTTGATTTCCGCGAGAGAGATCTTAAAACTTTTTTCCAGATTTTCTTTACCTGTTATGTGCGAAATATACCGTGAAAATAAAAGAAATATAAACATTTCAAATCCCACCCACAGTTATCTAATATTCGAACACGAACAGAATGCGTAAATGAATGCATTTGCAGGACAATTGCATTCAATAAGCACCTAGTGTTGTATGTAACCGCAACCCGTTATAATTTAACCTCACTATACATTATATATCATTTATATAATTTATATATGTTAGTAGGGTAATTGAGAAATGTTTATATTTGATGATCGTAGATTTGATTCTCGGTCTTATCAATTCCATTACTCTATTAGCATTATCTGTACAACGAATGGGCAACGAGAAATGGAATGCCTATGATGTGTGATAAGAAATAATACATGTTTTTTGACGTCTTAACGTTTTATCGGCGATCAACGCCGCACGTTGTCATATTAGGCCTGAGCCAAGCGTGCAAGCGAGAGCGGAACAAGCGATAAAGAGTTATGATCGGCCTGAGCGTTCGGTATACGTATTAACGAGTGCAAAGTAAAAAATCAAATCAAACCAGTCACTGATCCAACACAAAGTACGGTAGGCAGAGGGAACCTTGTGTCAAGACATTGTGTTCTCCACTTTCCGCTGAATTCTGGGGGTATTGCGTGTTGAGTGGCGGTATTCAACGCCTCGCCTCGACACCAGGCAGGATAAACAAAGAGAATCTTGCATTTATTTTAAAAAATAAAAAGGTATAATATCCACAATTTTATTTGTTATCTTGCATTTTGGTTCAATTTGAAGAAATTAAACTATTACTTTTTTAGAAAACCTAAGTGTGGGATAACAGTTTAAAAATAACAAAAATATTATTTTACTACAATTATTTTTTTGTTTGTGCATATAAGAATAGTTAAAAATTAATTTTTAACAAAAAGAAGAACCGACTTCTAACAACGAACTAAAAAGTGAAAAATAATTATATAAAGATTTTATAATTTTGAAGTCGGTGCCAAGTAGAACAAACAGGCTTAGTAATTAGATATTGTAGTAAAGGTGTTGTAGCATTAGTTTGACACCGACTTCACAATTATAAAATCTTTATATAATTATTTTTCACTTTTTAGTTCGTTGTTAGAAGTCGGTTCTTCTTTTTGTTAAAAATTAATTTATTTTACGATTTTTAGTGATCTTAAAATGATGCTTCTTAAACGAGTGGTGATGGTGGTGGTAGTGGTTCTCAACGATTGGTTGTGATTGTTCTATGTAAAACTTCATTTAATTAGCTATTATTTTTGTGCAAAGTTACATTTTGGTATATTGACAAGAACATACATAAAAAGTATTCGGGTGAATTCGGAATCTCCCTTTTTTGAAGTTGGTTGAAAATGAGAACATTCTCTTTTTTGAGATTGGTTGTAAAGAAATGCAATGATCAGGAATCTCACCTCTGACATCAATTTAAAAAGTTTTTGCTTCTAACTATTACAGTATAATCAATTTTTTACCAAAAAAAAAACAAACTTTCTCAATTCTCACCGGATTCCATAATCGGAACCTAACCAAACTTTCACCAAATTATCCTTGAAGTGTATCCTTTCAAATAAAAAAAGAATCATCAAAATCGGTCAGCACGACATTGAGTTATTCGGCTATTTGTTGCGCACATATATATGTGATTTTCTCATAGATACCATTGTCAGACATGGACCAAAAAAATGGGACCATTCGGAAAGCTTCACCTTTCAAATAAAAAAAAAATTTCAAAATCGGTTCACCCAGTCAATAGTTATGAGGTAACAAACATAAAAAAAAAAAAAAAAAATACAGTCGAATTGATAACCTCCTTTTCTTACAGAAGTCGGTTAAAAAATAGCTAATTAATAGCTTCGTCTGCGTGTTGTCAGATACAATAAAATGTTATACATACTAAATGACGTATATAGATAATAAATATTCCCCAAATGGGATTTGAACCCGTCAATATCACCTATAGATACAATTTCGTATTCGTTTAGATATTTAATACGTTCCATTAGACCTATCTAGTCCAATTATCCTAATCTGGTGAGTCGGTAAGGGATTTAAGTTGGCTGTTAAATGGCTTGCAAAGGTCGAACGGTCAAACTGATTTAACGGGGTCAGTTAAACGGGATTAATTACTAAAGTACTACTTGACCAATATTTTAAGATGAGATTTGCTTCTAGTTTGTTGTAAATTACTTAAAAGTAGGGATAAATTTAGGGCTGTTTTACAAAAAAGGGCTACGAGATTCTTTTAGTTCGGTAGTCACGCTTTATATGAGGATGGGGAGGGTTATGGAAGAATCTTGGTTCTCATATGCCCCATGGTATGTGACAACCGAGAGGGAGCACCGTGAGCTATTACTGGTTAGTGTGAGCTATTACGGCCTATATGTGGCTGTCCATGAGACTCACATAACTCGTTCGAGTCCCCACTCGAGCGAAGTGCGCAAAAAAATTTCCTCGGAGTAAGAAAAGGTAGACAGAGAGGACTCAGTGTCATGACACTCTGTTCTCTATTTTCTTGCCCGAATTCTAGACAAAGCATCTTGAGTGGTAGAACTCAACGACTTTTTTGAATACAATGTCCCAATTGGAGGATATTGAACCTTTCCAAACGCAAACTTTCATCATATTCACGTTTTATTAAATGCTGTCCCAATATGTGGTTGGGGTAATTTTATCTATATTTTAATATGACATTTCCCTGTAAAATGATGAATTGTTGCTGTAGAAAGATTATTCAATGACTTACAAACGGTAAGTGCCAACTTGACATAGTAATTACAAAAAATAAGGCCGAGTTCATACTATATCCCTCGTCCCGGTTTTATCTTAGTTTTATAAAGTACTAGCGACCCTCTTGCGGCTTCGCCCGCTTTTACTACTGGATTATTCATATAATGTACGTTTGCAAAGCACTTAAGATAATGTAAAAATTAATTAAACCCTAATGCAACCCGTATTTTCGTAGTTTCAATAAGGATTTTCCAATTGTTTTACACAGCAAGGATTTTTTAGTAGGTGCCGTAATTTTAACCTTTAAGTATGGACGTCGGGTCTGACAGACCAGACAGTTCTACGAATTCTACAAATCAGCCACTTCTCGGTGACCTCCGCCACTGAGTCTCTCAGTACCTTTCGTATTAATGACAAAATGAATGTAGATAGCAGTGGTTGTGTCTCTGAGTTCAAAACACGTGAGTATTTAACTTTCTAAACGGGGCCTGGGTCTGTCAGACCCGACGTCCATGTTTCCCATACATAATGATTTCAAAACACCATATATTTTTATAATATTACAAAATATACTTTAATATTTTAATTGTATTATTTGTATTCAAATGCTTTTATTGTTATATATCATATATTATTTTGCATTGTTTGTTATATATTTTAGTAATATAAATATTATTTACCTAAAAAAGATTCAATTTTTTTAGTTTTTATGATAAAATGGAAAAAAATTATCGACCTAGCACGTCAGGGACAAAAATATCGGTACTTTATAATCAACATCAAACAAAAGAATTGGACGACGACATTTTATAAAGAAAATAGCACTTTATCAAATAAAAAGACGCGTTTCGTGTACTAAACTACTCTAAGAATTGAGAATGACTTTGACTGCGTTTCGCGATCTGATCTATCATTTATTGAACATGAAGCTAAAAAAATAGTTTTGGGTTCTTGAAAAACATGTACACTTTGCCCCCAAAAGATATATAGAAAGACAACACATACTTATGTTGACTGCAATCGTCCTGTTAGCCAACAATGTTGAAAGCCATTGTGTATCGATGTTCAATTGTACCTTATCTTGAGGTGTTGTCAAAATTTTTATTTTATAACATAAGATGTAATTTCTTTATTTTTTTTAATTGTTAGACTTTATAATTTTGTTAAAAAAATATTTATTTTATTATCTGTCTTTTTTTATAGTATTATTTTCTTAAGAGTCATCCCATGTGGCCAAAGACTGAAATTGTGACTTTAAGTTACTTAAATCGTTGTGATGCGTAAAGTTTAATAAAAAGCGATTTTATTTATATTGATTTTGTTTGATTAGAGGCTATTCATGTAAACTAAAACATAAAATTGTCTTCTTCCTTTAAAAAACAGACGGAATATGACCAATAAATACACTGGTCTGACAGACCCGACGTCCATATTTGTGTTATAAAAAAATCACGTCCATAGTTAAAGGTTAAATCTGTGCTACTGATCTTTTCAAGTACTTATTAAAATATATTTAAATGACTATTTTTAAACGGAAGAAATTATAACACCTACCTACTAATAACTACTACAAAAAATATGAAACCATATTTGGTACTAACCAAATAGTACTTTCAACTCCAATTATCCAATACGTGCAAACGCATCTAAATCTTCGTTGCTATAAAGACAGGCGGGTTTTTTTTTCGAGCTTGTGGTAAATGCTGAAGGGGGTATTCTGTTCCTGATGAAAAGCAAGCACTACGTGGCTGCCTGTGAGGAAAATTAAATAGAATGCATCGGCCGGGAATCGAACCCGGGCCGCCCGCTCGTGGCAGGCGAGCATTCTACCACTGAACCATCGATGCATGTAAGGCAGGCGGGCGCGGCGGACGCGATTGTATAAGCAAAACGTCGCGGGGCGCGGTATTTTTTGATATTGTAACATCTTCTAAAGTACTTATTAAGATGAAAAACAATAAAAGACAGTTTTGATCTACATTAAATGGCCAACGTAACTAATGTACTTATTTATATGCTGAGAGTAAGGGATAAGTGAAACTTGAGTAACATACAGCTGATGTGTCAATGGCGGAATGTGTCAACAATTAAATGCGTTTTTCTGTAAAATTATTCGCAATTTCGAAATAGTGTAAAAGCAAATTTTATCTTCGTTTAACGTAGAAAATTAATAAAGTATTTTAAAGGATAAGGATTAACACTATTATGGAAAAATATCTATTATGAATAAATTATTATTTTTATACAGAAATATGATCACTACACGTTATTCTTAAAAGATACGAATATGCCGTCGCTGACTTTTTTGTAGATCTCATTAAGAGGAACAATACTCCAGTACATTTTTTCATGTAGTACTTACCATTAAAGCAGCGCATGCGCTAAAGTGTCTCAACGGGTAGGACTTTATACACATTTATCTTATTTATGTTAATTTACATAAGAATGTACAAATAATAAACTATATATAAACCTTTCCTGAAAAATACTCGACCTAATGGTGAAAACCGCATCAAAATCCGTAGGGTGGTTTAGAAGAAGAAGAGTTAGAAAGTTCAGACAGACGAAAAAAGCGACTTTGTTTTATAAGATATAGGATTCTTAAACATATAAAAAAAACAAAGAAGCAACCCCACGCTGTTTCCTAGAAAGGTAGGCAGAGACACCTAATGTTAAAACACTTTGCTTTATATTGGCTTCTGAGGCCGTCATAGAGCGTATATCTGTAAGCGCAATGAGTAGGGGTTCGATTCCCAATTTAGCGAAATTATTTTTATTTTGTCTTTCTGGAAACAAGACAAAGTGAGGCGATGAATTCCGTTACGTTTTTTATATAAAATACAAGTTGAAACCTTCTAACATTATACATCGTGTTCATACATCGACAGAACACAGCTTAATTTATTTACCCCAAATATTTGAAGCTAGTGTTAACATCGCCTCTAATAAAGTTATATAGTTAATGTCAATGAAATATTAACTCTAAAACAACCACATAGAGTGTAATTTATATTATAACGTTAAATGAGCGAAGGTATCTCTTGATTTAATAATGTAGAAATCATTTGTGGGGAGACGAGTATGATAAGAATACAGCTGTTTTATACGAGATCTACGTAGATATGTAATATTTTGTTCATGTTCAATTGCGGAGAGAAGAGTGATTACTATATACAAATATTACAAAGCAAAAGAGTTTGTCTGTTTTAACGCACTAATCTCAGGAACTACTAGTTTCAATTGCAAAATTGTTTGCTTATTGGATATTCTATGTATCGGGGGGGCTATAGGCTATATTGCATCGTTAATCCTTTTAAACTTCACGCTATATTCCGCACATAGCCGTGTAGGTAGAGGAAATCTGGGAGGCTAGTGATAAAACGCTTCGTTACCATTAAGACACGGGATACAAAAAAAATTAAAATAATCTTTTTTAGAGTTCCGTAACCTTAAAAATCATTTTTTAAAATTGGTACACTTATGACGGAGAAATTGACGGATTGTGTGTCCCTTTAGTTCGCCTCTTAATTATAATTTTTTGTTATCAAATTTGATGAAGTCAGTTTTTTATAAATTTCATCTCCAGTGAGATTTGAAAATATAACTTCACTTTATCTATTAAAATTAATGTATTAGAAGAAATTGGCTGAAATTTTGAAGTCTAAAAAAAATATATGAAAGAACGTCCCCAAGCAATAAGTCAATAATCATAAAATCCTAAAAGAAAATTCTTGTATTACTTTTGTATCATATTATTCTTTGAACGAAGTTTATTGCTTTCATGTTTACATAAGGCTTTTATCAGATACTACCTACAAAACCTAATGCTCTGATTAGATAAAATACGGCGTTGAGTTACACCACTAAACACGCAATGTCTTAAAAATAAGGCGGAAAGTTGAAAAGGGGAAATTGGGAGTATCTTAACACGACTCATGTTTGTTACAGTGTGATGCTATTTATAACTATTTTCATTTTTACATCTTCGATACAGGTATTTAGATATACCTATAGTTAGTTAGATAGTTGATAGAAGTTATACATAATATAAAGCGACACATAACTGATTTTGTTCCCCTTTTTTATAGATTGATGCTGTATCCCGTACATAAGAGGGTAAACAGATGGAACCTCGGAACCTAGTGTTAAAATCTTAAAAAAAAAAAGTATTAAAAAAATCACATATATATTATTAAGTATTTAAAATGTTTTTTCCCGATAGTTTTACCAGTATACTTTCTAATAAGCAGTTTAGATGCGGGTCGTAGTTGATTGAAGTCGAGTGTGTTTCCAACTATATTGTCTTTTTGGATCTTTTTCTTTTGAAATGTTCAAAAGTTCTTCTAAATTTGTGAACGACAGGTTGAAAAACTTCTGCTTTGATGTATAAATAAAAAAAAAATATATTTTTTTCATCTTTACTATGTATCCCGTATGTAGCATGGTAAGCAGAGGGAGCCTAGTGTCTAGACACTTCGCTGCCCAATTTCCGTCGAATTCTGGGAGTCTCTTGTATTTATAATCTCTTGTATTTATAATCTCTTGTATTTATAATTCGACTAAAATTAATAAATAACAAACAAAATATTGCCACAGACAAAAATATCATATAAACACCGACAAGTGTCACGCCAACCTCACCTGGTGTCACAAAAAAGTATTAAATCCCCAAATAATCCTATTTGTTAAGCCCCTCAAACTGTCAACGTTGTGTTTCTGTGGTATTTATCTGTGACCAAAATGACGTGACCTTTTTTTTATTATTTGTTTTATTAAAAAAATATATATACACTCTTATAGAGCATCTGCCAAAGGCCTGACTGAATGTGTGGGTTCGATTTCCAATGATAATAATAATTTCATAACCTTGGTGAGAAATGAAAGACGTTGGGTTTGAAAATGCGGAGAAAAATAGGATCGGAGTGTCTTAACACTATATTCTCTCTGCCTATCTAGCGGATACAGCGTGAAGTTGAAGAAAAAGAAACTATTCCACCACAAAATAAGTTTGAAGTAGGCTAGATTATAAATGCGTACGGAACTAATTATAATATTGCCTGGAAAAATTTTTTTTCTCTATTGTTACATTATAAGTTGAGACGAGCCTATTTCTAGGAAATAGGACATCTCGTTCTTTCAACTTTCTTGGAATACCTATAACAAAAGTTTAATATTCTTTATTACACTAATTGCTTTTAATTATTTTTTTTTAGCTTCACACTGTACCCTGTACATAGCGAAGTAGGCAAAGGGAACCCGGGAGGAGTGTTAAGATACCTCGTTCCGATTAAAGCACTTCCGGTCTCCACTTTTCACCGTATTGACGAGGCATTGCGTGTTGGGTAGAACGAAAATATTAAATATTTCATTTCCTCGAGTGGGAATCAAACTCACAACCTTTCGTGTTAACAGTCGCACTTGTACGCCTGCGCCTAGTATATGAACGTCAAATTGATAAAACAAAACAAAATACCAACCTGTTGAAAATAATGAACTGAAAGGAAAAAAAAGATATACAGAAATATTTTTGGTAGATCTTTCTGTACTAATAGAGTGTTTGTCCCGCACCTCAAAGTATATAGTTTAACATATTTTTCTCTTTTTACTTAATTATTTAAAGCAGTCGGGTTTCATGTTATTATATTTCGAAATTTTTGTTGTTTCTCTATTTTTTATGCGATATCCATACAGTTATGTCAAATAAAAGCCATTATTTTTTTAGTTCAAGTCGCCATGTTGATAATTTAGCCTACACTACTACAATTCTGTGAATTCAACGAAACCTCAATAAGAAACTTAACTTAACAGTTTGGGCTTTAGGACGTGCCAAAGAAAAGGACATACATAAAAACACTCGAAAAACATCACTTTTTTGACACATTCAATGTAAAGGAAATTAGAAAGAATAGGAATTCCGCTACGTTCGATTTTCCATAAGTTTTTATTTTTTTCCTTAGAGTGTGCGATTAATATTTTTAAGAATATTGTGATAGAGAAATAGTTAAAAAAAATCCTATATAATTAAAATTTGTTATAAGATCTTTAATTTTCACTATTATTACCTTTTTAAATTGAACTCTTTAGCCGGGTTAATCGTGTATATATATACATCGTGTATATTATAAATTTTTGGATACCCGACGTTTCGAACACTCGTGGTGTTCGACAGAAGTCCGTTGTCACTCGTCGTGGTAGAGTGAGGTGATATCCGTCTGTCAATTGACATAATTATTAAATCCCATTACCGCCAATGATTTCTTAATTGCCTCGTGTACTGCCCTGGATTCTTGCAAAATCAATAAATGAATATGACGTATTATACAACGGTCAAACAAAGAGAAACATCGATGTTAGAGTGAACACATCGCGCAAGCGACATCCTCACTAAGGAAAATAGATGTAGATCAAATCAGATTAGATTATAATTTCAATAGAGAAGGTGGTTGGAAACTTTCTACTACCCAACTGGACTTTCTGGAACCCACTCATAAAATCTGTGAAGTCTCAAATCCACCACATCAGACAACAAGATATCAGATCATTTTGCAAGAATCCAGGGGAGTATGCGAGACAATTAAGAAATCGTTCGCGGTAGTTTGATATAATAATTCCGTGATATAATATCAACTGATAGTCAGATACCACTTGTCACTACGGACTACTGCAAAAGTGTTAGAAGCGTCGGGTTTCCAATAAAATTGTATCTACTAAATATACTTGCTTAATATACCACGTATTCCTGTCGCATGCTTAAAAACCTGCACTGAGTTAGTAAAGAACCATTCTTTAAGCGTAAGGACCAATGACCCTCAAAAATTCCATCTAAGTTCCAGTCAATTTAAATGATAATAGCCTCAATAAACATCTTTATTAATTTCAACAAAACGGTGAATTCCTTCGCAATTGCTTTACCAAATTTAATTTGACAAATGAAGTGGCAATTCAAAATTTGTTTCGCCGGAATTTCGATATTATTACTTCCAAGTGAAATTTTCTACCTCAATAAGTTTGTAGATGCTTAAATGTCTTCATAGATTTTGATGATGGTGCATTTTTCTATGACTCAACTACCTATACTTCTACCTATACAGACTAATATAAGGAATAACTAGTTTAAATTTAAAAAAATACTTTTGTGTTTGATAGTCCTTTTATGGAGGAAGATCTGCTTTGAGTTCCGTCTATTAATACACAATGCGTTCAGAATTCGTCGGAAAATGGTAAACAGAAATGTCTTAAAGGAAAAGAATGTCGAAACTAGATTTCCAGGTTCCTTCTGCCTACCCTTCTATTTGCAGCTAATACAGCGTAAAGCTAAAAATAGAAACAAAATCAATATATACTGTAAACATCTGTATACTCACGCATCTTCCTCACTTTGCGAAAGAACCAAGACATTCCCCATTTCCGTTTTAATCATTTGTTTCCCTTTTCCACTTTTATTCATTTCCTCAAGCGGGAAAATTCATAATTATTGTATACTGTCAAATACTGACAGTTATGCCACTATAGAGTTTGCGTCTTACAGTCATCAATTAGAGTTCAATTGACACTAAATATGTATGACCTACCTATTTGCACCAATGTTCCGGTTTAATGTCAATTAACAATAATTGATGTCTCTGGTCTCTCCTGTTTGTATGTACTAAATACTAATAAAACGCGTGCTGTATTCAGTTATTTTTATGTACTTGTAATATGTTAATAATTCTTCTTATGGAAGAGAAAAAACAACTTCACATCCCAGGGATTCGTGCCCATCATGTTGCAGCTTTAAAATCTTAGAAAAGTACCTGGGATTTGCGATCCAAGGGTAAATTTTAAAGGTGTAATGCCCCTAAGTCTACACTTATATTACCAGCATTAAAAAAAGTAAAAGAAAGTAACGTAAAGTTAAAAAAACATACTTGAATTAATCTATATATATAAAAGGACTTGTCCCTACTGACTGAGGTAAGACGCACGCACAGCCGTAACCGCTGTGCGTAGAAACGTGGAATTTGGACACATGTTTACTTTTGTAATCTGGACATCCACTAAGAAAGGATTTTGAAAAAAAAATATCCTAAAGGGGTGAAATAGGGGTTGAAAGTTTGTATGGAAAAAATTTTAAATCGGCACCGATTCTTATAAAATTTGAAATTCAAACTCTTAAAAGTATTTAATTGAACACATGTTTCATGGTTTTCTGGAATTCTTCCCCTAAGGGTGCAAATAAGGGGTTGAAAATTTGTATAGATTTTTTTTTAAATCGGCACCAATTTTTATAAAATTTGAAATTCAGACTCTTAAAAATATTTCATTGAACACATATTTCGAGGTTTATTAGAATTCACCCCTAAATAAGCAAGCGAGGCTGCGCGCGTCTGCTAGTATAATATATTATACCAGATTCTAAAAAAATTTAATAGGCCATAACCAAAATATTCAGAAATTATGTTAAGCATTTTACATTTTTAAAATGTTACCTTTTTACTTACGTAAGAAAAATACTTTTTTAAGAAACTAATAATTAATTTGAACTAAGCAGAATTAAAAATCAAATTTTCCAAGAAGCTGTGGGTTCAATCTTCTATCTTCATTTCTATAATACATTTTTCAAAAAAACATTACGTTAAGCATTTAATCCACTACCTCCACATAAAAAAAAACTATTTGAACATTCTTGCATACTACTTTAAAAATAACAACATTTTAAAAAATAGTCAACCTATTTCTTGCCTCCGAGGTGTTACCAAATTGCCTCTCCACAACTATCCTTTGTATACTAACACCTGGTTCCTGTCATCGAATTTATTAAATTCACCACGCCTTATTTCCCAACCTTTTCCCTGCCTCAGCCTCTAAATGACATGAGAAAACGTTGGGTGGATTACTTGGTAATATTAATTTTCGTTAGGCTTTCCAAATAGAGTGGGATTTTGGCAAATTTTCATTGTAATAAAGTGTAATTGATCTTTATGATATTGCTTGGGTATATGATTATGAAATAATTTTGGGTATATATATTTTTTTTCATTAAACTGTATTGGTTTGTATAGAGAAAATGTACCTTTTCATTTTTGCTTATTTTGAAAAATCGTTTTTTCATTTTAATATCCATTATGTTAGAGTTCATTTTTTACTTACTAGCATTAACTTAGCACTAGCCTTGCTTATGAAGTATATATTTATACCTTTATTTTTTTTTCATTTATGTAAGTGTTTATATTTTTATATGGTAAATATTACCTGAATAAATAAAGTGTGGTTTTTTCTCCGCCATTTAATCAATGTCTCTTAGCGAGTTAGTATACTCGTAGTTAGTGTACTCAGACTGATCTGAGTAGAAGAAATAATTGGGAAAGTAAAAGAATATGTTCTTCTACTAAATTTTTGCAATTGTATGCATACGAATATATGGACCTAGCTTCGCAGTTTCTGAACCTTAAAAAAACGTTCCGAAATTATCTAAGCAAATGACGAGAACTATTTGAAATGTAATATTATTTCAAATTAACGCCAGCAAATACAAAGTTACCAATAACCATACTCAGAAAAACCAAATACCGCCTAACTCATTAAATTGGTATATTTTTTTTAAAATTGCAATAAAATCCATAGTATCGTAATTTATTAAATAATACTTGCTATTTATACGTATTTTAGTCATCTTATTTATTTAGATCATTATTTTTATGTATACCATTATTACAGTGACGTATTTCAATAGCAAGGATAATTGCCTGTTTCTTCTTTAATGAAAAAAATGTAATCTACATAATATTTCATCCTAAACAGGAAGAGAGGGAAGTACAAAGGAGACATGGCGATTAATTCAAACTTCCGTATCCCTTGGACAATGGTTGCATAGCGAGCGTTTGTATATTAATTTCATATTAACTTCAACAACTATATATTATGCCTATTACGATTTTAAATTCTACGGTTTTGGGTTCTATTTTCACTTGGGGGAAAGACAAAAATTAACTTTACTTTCTTTCTTTTGTAAGTAGATGGAATTTGAACCTACAACCATAACGTCTACAGTCCAGACCTACATAAAGCAGACTCGTATATCAAAACGAACGGGTCGAAATATAATAATAGCTTTCCTAACTAAGGGACTATTCAATACAAAAAGAAGTTTCTGAGATAAGTCCTTTGAACCAAACGAACTCTTGATTTTTTTTAATATTAGTATGATATTTACATAAGTATTTAAACATTAATTATTGGTTAATAAAGAAGGGAGATAATCATTAGTAAATATCTATGTTAACCAATATTAAATACAATCTATACCTGTCTTAGTAAATTGGCTATCTGATCTCAAATTAGACAGAATCTCTGTCTGTTCAATAGTGATAAGATATCTGATAACATATTAATCTGTGAAATTGCTAGATACTCGTAGATGACTAATGTATATTGCTCTATTAAAGATTTATTGAATCGAAATATAACGGATGATATACGATTATAGAGACATTAAATTGTAAATTAGAGACATTAGATAGTGAATTAGAGACATTAGATAGTGAATTAGAGACATTAGAAACTTTCAAATTTTTTGAACAGTAAAATTTTCAAATGAACAAACCTATCTAGTATATATGGAACTCTTCCTTTACCCAGTGACTTTCAGACAATATACAGACGAAACTATTGGACTTACATAGATGACATTTGACAAGTATGAGAGGATTTTTCGAAAATTCTACGAGAATAAGAGCAGGATTTACTATTTTACGTCTCAGTCTTTCTTCGTCTTTTTAAATGTTGCGGGTTGGTGACTAGTAATGTATGAAAATAATGTAGATTTTTTTACTGCAGTTTTAGACGTGGCTGTATGACAGAGCAGGCAGGGAATTTGAGACATTGCCATTTCAGTGGCGGAATTCAACGCGCTTTGCCTTTCCAGAGGCGAGAAATTAATATAATTAAATTTAATTGACCCAAGTGGCAATCGAACCCATAGCCATCGCGTTTATTGAAGTTGTTTCACTGCGCCACGTTGGTGTGAAGTTATTACATATTTTACTTTATCCCCTAAACCATACAGGAAAACGGGTTTTTTTCCAAACGATCAAACCTTTCCGACCCTTTGCTTAACCGATTTCATTAATAATTTCGCTAAATAAGCAAATATGTATGGGCTTATTCGTATCGACATTATTCTCATAAAACAAGGGTGTAATTATTATAACGACCCGCTGTGACTCAGTGGCAGAGGGTCCAATTGTAAATGTGATGTTTGTGGGTTTGACAACCATTCGGTAGAGCAAATTATTTTAACATTTACGAGGGCGTAAGTAACCAAGGGAACACGTAGGCAGTATTTTATTTTCTAAAGCGGGAATCAAACCCATAACCCGTCGTGATTACAATACGCTTGTTCCCCTGCGCTATTAATTGTGTGGATTTTGGTTTATGTGGATGTAGAACGGAGAGTCTACCTGCACTTCAATACGGAAAATTAAAAACAGTTTTTTTATTGTTTTCAAATATTGCCACAATTATTGCAGAAACAGCGATACTGTTGTTTGTTTTTAATTAATAAACGTTGTATTGACAGCGTTTTGCCAAGTTTATATTGGAGATGGGTATGGGATGCGTATTTAGATTGAGAGATAAAAAATAATAGCTTACTAAATAAATATGACAAGGCGTTATTTTGTTAGATATTGTAATAGAACAGTGTAAGTTTCGTGTATTTTACCGCATACTTATTTAACCCTATAAGGGACTTAATGTTAAGATATTTCGTTAACAGGAGCTAGCAAATGAAAACTTTGAATATTTCATACACCCAATTGAAGAACGAAACTCACAAACGTCGCGTTTACATTCACACACTTGTACCGCTGCACTATAACGGTCTTACTATAACCAATTATTAATAACAAACATAATATACCACATAAACCAACAATTTAACGCGTACATGAGTTCCTCTATTAATTTCGTCAACATGCGTAAGTACAAACATAAGAGACGAGAATTGTTAATTCCTTTACAGAACCAAATTTATGCGTCACCTTTTGTTGTAACTTCAAGGACTATTTGCTTATATTATATTTTGGGTTGACTCCCTAGAGGTATAGTTGGAATGGTTAAATGGAAATAGTAATTATGGGTTCGATTTGAGTTCAGAGATTATTTTTTAATTATTCTTATTGGGGTCATTTGTGTCACAGGAGCACTTGCTACTGTAAATGTGACAGATAGTGGGTTCGATTACTTCTAGAGAAAATGAAATAATTATTATGATTATTTCCTATAGAGGAAAAGCGCGGCGTTCCTCGTAAAAACATACCAGACTTTAACAAAAGAACAATGAAATAGACTCGACATTAGCCTTATTCCATTCTTACGCATGACTGGAGCTATTCTAAAGGCTGACCTAAATTTTAAAGGTTTTTCACCGAATTTCCGCATACATTAGTAAGTACGAGTATAGGAAGTGCAAGATAAACGTTTATATACTGAAAGTTTTACTTGATTTTGCCTACAAATTAGTTTGAACTCAAAGTTTTACTTTTGAGTTTTACTTTAGAAAATTGGAGGCAACTTTTCGAATGTTCTAATAATAATATTGCTACTAGTTATAATATGAGTCCATCGTGATGCAGCGTTCCAGAATCTGTCGTTTTATTGGTGATAAGGCAAAGGGCGACGTTCAATTCCGCCAGTAACCCCATAATGACTCGATACCTGAGCGGAAAGTGAAAAACGGAATGTCGTTATACTCGATTCAAAATAAATAGAAATAATATAATTATATTGAGGCAATCGTGGTACAATGGGACCACGCCTGAGATAGGTCCGTTGGCCTTACAACATAATATTTAACAACTTTAACAAAAACTACGTAATAACTAGAAAATCCCAACAGAATTAACAATAAGTTAAAATTTTTGATTACCCAGGTAATGACCCTAAAGTTATTATACTAAATAAGTTTTACTAACTAAATGTAGTTAGTTAGAAAATTATATAAATTACATATTTTGTTACTAACTACATTTACACTATCGTGGCCAGTGGAATATCCACTGATTCAATTTTTATACAATTGGCGGAACTTAACACCGCTTTGTGTAATCATATCGAGTAAAGGCAGAGGGAACATAGTGTTAAAACACTCGATTCCCATTGAAACACTTCCCATTTTCTGGAGGCCTTGCGTGTTGTGTGGCGGGAATCATCGCCGTGCTTTGCCTTTTTAGCATAATGAATAAAATGAAAATATTAAATATTATTTATTCCCAGAAAGGCATTAAAAACTCATAACACATTATAAGTATATTTTTAACCATCCTCGGATCAATTTATGTCGTGATAGTTGACCTCAATATAATTAGCGTAGAACGTAAATTATTTTTACTAAAATTTCAATTAATTATTTCTGGAGTACACACTAGAGACTTAATTAATTATTTAATTATGAGCCTGGTAGGTTCCATTTTCCATTTATATACCAAAAAAGGAACTTAACGCCGCTCTCTGTCTATATGACTTTAATTGAAATTAAATAATTAAAATCATTTTGCTAAATAGAAATATTACCTGAAAATGTTGCACTACTTAAATATATTATATGTTGACGAAACAAAATCAAAAAACAATCTTGTTTAATGTGTGAATCATTTATTTTTAATTAAAGAAAGAAAATTCCCCAACAGAATTGAATCTACAACCATTCTTAGACAAAAAAAAACAATTGTCTATGTAAATCCATCTAATATTATAAATGTGAAATCTTGTTACGGATGCTTGTTCCACTTTTACACAAAAATTACTGCAATGAATTAAATTGAACTTTACAGTAATATAAACATGGCACCTCTTATTCTACGCAATATATCTAATTCATTCCACATAGGCTACGATTTATGTAATTTTTTTTATCATTTGACTACGATATATATAATTTAATAATTTGAGCGGGCGAAGCCGCGCGACGGCCACTAGTATTAAATTAAAAGGTAAACCATTGCAATTTCAACCCGAAACTTTAATAGCGAACTAAATTGAAGGCTGGCCGTGGAAAAGCCCTTACTCCGTGACCCAAAAAGCCTCATTCATTTATCTACGTAATAAACAAAGTTAATTAAGTGAAACTTATTTAATTATTAATTTTAGTTAATAATAAAGGAGCGGATGAAATTCACAAACAATTTCACGGTGAAGTATAAAATCGCTTAAAATTAAATCGTTTAATTTTTTCGGTTATTTTTGTATTGTGGTTATTGTGTCATGAAAGTGGAGATTGGAACGGACAAAAATAATTCTGTATGTAATTTTTAAAGACTTTCCCATAACCGCTATAATAATAATGAGTACGAGCGACTGTACACTATGTCATGTACAGACCAAGCAGTAAACAAAAAACCACAATATTATTATAACACAAAAATGAAAAAGAAATTGAAAGAACATTTCCAATGTACATAATATATACGTAATTTCTATAAAATATTCCAAGAATTACATTCAAATTCAAAATGTGGAATAAGATACTTCTTATTTGTATGAGAAAAGCTTCCTACTTTAAATAACTTACTAGCTTCAGGTGTAACTTTCTTGTTTTTTCTTAGGGGTGTCAAAATCAATTTAAAAATATTATTTTATATTTGCTTTTAAAAATCGTTAAATGAAAATAAAAAAAATTGCAAACGAAATTAAACATAAGGCCGTCTTGGGCACAGAGACGCAACCATAAACTCGACTATTGTGGGTTCGATTCTCGCTTGGGAGAATGAACTATTTTCATTTCTTTGCTGCTTGCCTCTCAACTTAGAATGTCTCGAAAATTAGATGGTGCGCAGGTCTTAATACAAGGTTCCCACTGCTTACTCTTCTATATGCGGGATACACCGTGAAGTAGATTTTGATTTAGCTGTATATATTAAAAAAAAATTGTCATAAAAATGT
This sequence comes from Heliconius melpomene melpomene, assembly GCA_000313835.2. Classification (NCBI taxonomy): domain Eukaryota; kingdom Metazoa; phylum Arthropoda; class Insecta; order Lepidoptera; family Nymphalidae; genus Heliconius; species Heliconius melpomene. Next base: position 336,611 of record HE671248.1, read on the forward strand.
ATATTATCAAAATAGGAATTAACGGCATCGTGGATTTAGAGCGAGCAAAGCCACGAGCGGTTCACTAGTTATTTATAAATGTAAACTGTTTAACATTCAATGCAAAGTGATATTGTATTATAAGAATCAAAGTAAGTAGGATCAGTAAATCCCTTATTTATTATTCAAAGCACCTCTCCTTTAAGCGTTAAGCTTTCAATCTATCCAACTGTTTATTTGCGTATAGATTTTGAAACATAACGTGAGAAATTAAAAAATCGATAAAAAGTTACAATTTACAATAATTAATAATATTATTATTTTCTATACATTCTATACATCATTTATGACTAGACCTTTAAAGTTTTTGTAAAATTTTATACTTTGTTTTTTTGCATATCTTCCGAATATTGCATGGTTAGCAGGACAAGTCACTTATCATCCACTACAGATACTTTACGTGCTAAAGTAGGTAGATCGAAAATGCATATTAACGATAGTTATAAAAAGTGTAGGTTGTAAGTCGAGCCTAGAACCATTGGGTTCGATGAGGTCCCAATCAACGATAGCAATAATCATGATATTTATATTAAATTTGTATATATAATTATACACTTATTCAGTTTCACATTAAAACACTTCCGTTCACCAATTTTCGTCGAATTTTAGAAGTGCATATAGGGATGTAGGTACATATATATTATGTTAATATATTGATTTTAAATATTCATATTATTTCGAAGTCATGACAACCCTAATTCATTCCTAGTGAGCGTAATAAAACTTCCCCATATGCGCTTCTAAAGTTACAAAACAAAGAAGTTCGTTTTGCTTTCCAACGAATATTATCTAGTATGATTCATTATGAAATTTTTAAGACAATTTTTATATTTAGATAACTTCAGTATTTGTCGGAGTAAAGAAGAAGAAGAGTCACTACTTTTTCACATCTTGAAGGACTTATGGAAAAAATTTTAGCTTCACGCTGTATCCCGCAAATAGCAGAATAGGCGGAGGGAACCCACTGTTAAGACACTCCGTTGCCCACGCACCGCTCAATTGTCGAGACATTACGTTTTGGCGACAAAGCGAGTAAATACAATATTAACATTATTAAAGAGTTTTAATGAAAAATACTTTTTTATACGAAATACAAGAACTTCTTACTATATTTTATTCAATTTTCAAACTAAGTAATGTTCTAAAAGATGTACGAAAATATAAAAAGGAAATTAAATTGCCAATATTTTCTTGAAAAACTAATAACGTTTTCATGAAAATGAGACAACGTCGTTTAGATGAAGACTTTCATGAGTGACGTGCCTTTATTTTCTATTTATAACTCTGTCTTGTCATTGTAAAATAAGTTAATATTTACTTGTAAGAAGTTTTTCTTTTTTTTTTGAAAATGTCTCGAACATTTGGCGGAATAAAGAGTTTCAAAACAAGGTTCCCTGTGCCTACCTAACTGCTATATGCAGGATACAGCAAGAAGATAACCAATACTTAAAACATATATTGCAACGCCACGCTTTTTCTTCTTAATAAATAATATATTTCCGCTACTAGGAACCGAACCCATAACCCAGTCAGACACTGCCACGACAACCTCAAATAACATAACTATGCATTCATCTATTCATGTTTCTACATTAGAAATTATAGTTGATCTAAGGCTTCACACATCATCAATCATCCATTTATGCTATTTAAGCGAAATCCTTTGACATGAGACGTGAGGCGTGAACTTTAAGTAAATAGGCCGTCTGGCACAGCCATAAGTTAATTTACGACTCTGCTTATAAAAAAATATTGTGATAAGATCGATTTTGTAGAGTTAAAATCAATTTTAATTTCCTCGCTCTGGAGAGGCAGAGCGCGGCGTTGAATTCCCACTCAACACGTAATGCTTCCAGAATTAGATGGAAAGTGGATACTGGAGTATTTAAACAATAGGTTCCCAAGTTTCCTCTGCTTACCCTACTATTTGCAAGATTCAACATAAAGCTGAAAATACCGAAAATCCGGTAATATTTTTTTGTAACAATTCTTGGGTAGCCAGCCAAACTTGGATGAAATCCCAAGTACGCTATATTTAGGCAAATAAGCATTTCCTTTTACATAATCACGGAACAGATATAACCTAAATTTTGGCATATTGGACTAATCTAGATTTCGGGTCTTCGTGACCCGAAGCCATCTGACACAGGGTCACATTTACCCCATTCCTCCTTATTACCGACCTTTCATATTATGAAACGTCTAAAGATTCTAAGGAAGCCTTCGTCGCACAGCGTGTGAATGTAAAAAGCGACGGTTGTTGATTCGATTTCCACTCAAAGATGTGAATATATTTCGCGGGTAGGTGTTAAAAAAGTTAACACTTTAAAGTTTTACTGTCTTCGATTTTTTGTTAATTTAAATCATTTAAAAGTAATTTTATTCAATTACTAGCGACCCTCTTGCGGCTTCGCCCGCTTTGACTACTGAATTATTCATGTAATGTAAATTAATTAAATAATGAAAATTAATTAAACCCTAATGCAACCCGCATTTTTGTAGTTTCAATAAGGATTTTCCAATTGTTTTACACAGTAAGGATTTTTTAGTAGGTACCGTTATTCTAAATCTGTGCTACTAATCTTTTCAAGTACTTATTAAAATATATTTAAATGACTATTTTTAGATAGTTACATGACTATTTTTAAACGGGAGAAATTATAAACAAAAACCTACCTACTAATAACTACTACAAAAAATGTGAAACCAAATATATCGCGCTGAAATAATACATTCAACTCCAATTATCCAATACGTCCAAACGCATCTAACTAAATCTTCGTTGCTATAGAGGCAGCCGGGTTTTCTTTTTCGAGCTTGTGGTTAATGCTGAAGGGGGTATTCTATCCCTGATGAAAAGCAAGCACGACGTGGCTGCCTGTGAGGAAAATTAAATAGAATGCATGGGCCGGGAATCGAACCCGGGCCGCCCGCGTGGCAGGCGAGCATTGTACCACTGAACCACCGATGCGTGTAAGGCAGGCGGGCGCGGCGGACGCATGGCGAGTGGCGAGCCGTTTCGCAGCAAGGATTTTTTTGATATTGTAACAACTTCTAAAGTACTTATTAAAATGAAAAACAGTAAAAGACAGTTTTGGTCTACATTAAATGGCCAACGTAACTAATGTACTTATATATATGCTGAGAGTAAGGGATAAGTGAAACTTGAGTAACATACAGCTGATGTTTCAACGGCGGGATGTGTCAATAATTAAATGCGTTTTTCTCTAAAACTATTCGCAATTTCGAAATATTGTAAAAAGCAAATTTTATCTTCGTTTAATGTAGAAAATTAATAAAGTATTTTAAAGGATAAGGATTAATACCATTATGGAAAAATATCCCTCACAATAAAAATATATTGAAATTATTATTTTTAGACAGAAAAATGTTCACTACACGTTATTCTTAAAAGATACGAATATGCTCTCGCGGACTTTTTTGTAGATCTTATTAAGAGGAACAATACTCCAGTACATTTTTTTCATGTAGTACTTACCATTAGAGCAGCGCATGCGCGAAAGTGTCTCAACGGGTAGGACTTTATACACATTTG
>HE671249.1:0-17813 GCA_000313835.2 Heliconius melpomene melpomene
CTTGGCTGTTACTATTCATTTGTGGGCGTTGTAGCAACAGAGATGTTTAAATAAAAGTCACACTTATATTCTGCAATGTCTTATTACTCGTTTACATAACAGTTTTACAATAAATATCACAAGATTAACAAAATTACAATAGATTAGGAGCCAATAGGTTAATTGGTGAACATCTCACGCCATAGCTGTCAACCAATGACGTCTGCTATTCCTCGTGGCTACACCTACTACCCTATTCGGAGTTACCCGCTCCATTTTAAATATTCTTCTAATATAATCCATTACATAAATCAATTAAAATCGAAATGTAATATTTGCGAAATTATAATTAAAACTAATACATAGCAACGCGCCGTCATATATATAATTAATTCAACCAATCACAATCATACCAGGGAAGGCAAAAGGAACCCGGGAACCTAGTGTCCTATGTGCGGCTGGTAAAGCAACAAAACAAACAACCATATCACTTCTACATAATAATTTATAATATTCTTAGAAATCTACCACCCGATGGATAATACTCTCGCAATATCTGCTTTATTACCAAACTTTGTGTTATCACACATGCATATATAGTATTTGAGTTGAGTGTAGCGGACGAGCTGCCTGGAAATTAAGATTCTATCTATAGATATTGACTTTGATTGATGGTTAAGTCAAGTAACCTATCCTTATAGTACCTTTTCTCTGAAAATTTAAAATATTGATAGTTTACTGACACATGTTATATCTAATATGGTTTATATATGGTGTCACAAGTGGAACTATTATTTTCTATTTTAATTATTTCGTTCATCTGAGGTTAAGTGCGAGCAGGACTTGCCGAGGCGAACTTATACAAGTTGACAAATCTAATTTTGCGGGTATATGCATTCATTTTGCATAAAATAAACTACAAATATAAGTTTGTAGTTGTTTTTTTTATGAAATAATTATAAATTTTCAAATTTCTGATTTTTTCTTTATTTGTGTTGTAATTTCTCAATTCGTGTAAAATTTTATAATTATAAATCGACGGGAAGGAGCCTATAGTTCTTGATACAAAATAGTAAGATTTTTGGTTTTCACGATTATTACGCTGACGGAGTGTCTAAACATTAGGTTTCCTCTGCCTACCCTGCTGTGTGCGGGTTACAGCGAGAACCTGATTTTCTTTTCATATATATTTCACAGACTATTTACTCATTACACAAATAACTTTAAAATATAAACCTTTTAACATTTCACGAGTAATTACGCTCGGAATTTCATAATACATTTTTTCATATAAAATTATGATTTTTTCTACAATGACTGGTTATTTTACATATTTAACGTTAAAAGCTGTATTTTGAGTTTTAATTAATTTAATTTAGTCACTTTTCGCTATTTATGAAACACTGTATTATACTTTGGTATTAAAATAGGCATCCAACCGCGAAGTTACAAGTTAATTTAATATGTTAATTTCAATGTTAGTTATTGTTGCGCAGTAGTACAGTGTCTGACAGCAATCAGGGTAGTTCTGGATTCGGGGGATTTTACTCATCATAATTAATCATCATAATTTCATTTTCCCATTTTACTAAAGTACGTCGGCCCTTATAAGAATATCTTGAAAATGAGCGAAATATGGAGAACGGCATTTCTTAATATTAGGTTCCCTCTACCTACCCTGTTAAGTCAAAAAGCGCGAAGCTGCTTTTGTAGGGTCCTCAAAAGAAAAAAGGAACTGAAATTGCAAATTTTTTAAAAGTTTAAAAATGTTTATCATTTCATAATATATACATAATTTCATATTATTATGAATGGACTCGTGATATTCACCACAAAGGACTGGCTAACCTCATACAATTACTATTGAATGTGAAATAGAATATTTTAATTATTAACTTATGTATTAATTTATATTTAGTTTCGAGTGAAACTGGCATAACTTTTCAATTTGCAGATATTTTTTGTATTTTTTGAGATTCATGCTTTATTCCGCATATAGAAGGATAGGCAGACGAGAAAGGAGAACTAGGAAACATAGAGTTAAAAAAACTTTGTTCCCCATGCATGCTTCATTTTCGAGACATTAGAGCTCAACCCTGAAATTTGTCTTAATCCTGAAATTTCGAATATTTTTAAAACCCGGCTTCGAGTTCTACTCTATACGGAAAGTGAGGACGGAGTGTCTTTAGTGTCTCTAGTGTTTTCCTCTGCTTAACCTGCCATGCAGGAAAAGTAAAGCCGCTTTTTTAAATATTTTTAAAGCTCTAAAGTCCATTACATAATTGTGCAAGAACTTATAGTATGTCTATATGAGCAACTAAGAATTATAATGTATTTTTTAATAAATATTACATATCACACTTTGTCTACAGCCGCAAATACAGCACCTCATCCTTAATTTTCCATTTGAAATTTTAATATAATTTGCTTTGAGTGGTTGCTGTCGGCACGTTTGTATGTAACATTTTAAATTTATATAAACGTAGGCTTTATATAAATAGAGTTAGCTGAATTATTATTTTAATTATCATTCGTTATAAATAAATTAATTATTCTATATAATAATAGAGAGACCGTGGTGGCGTAGTGGAATAGCAACTAACCGATGGTTGTGGATTAGATTATCACTGGGGAAATTAATTTATCTCAATTACTAACACTCGAAGCCGTCGTAGCGCAGTAGTGGAAACGTGTGACTTTAGACTCGAGGGTTGTAAGTTCGATTCTCACAAGGAGGAATTAAATATGTGCTAATATTATAAATAGAAAAGATTTGTATATGAAAAACGAATCTTTACGAAAAAACAATCTATTGATGATTAATTAAAAAAATATATATTTAAAAGTTAAATTGAGTTTTGTTCTTTTTTTAGCTTCACACTGTTTCCCGCATATAGCAGGATACGGAACGCAGGATACGGAACGGAACGGAGGGAAAGGGAACCTAGGAACCAAGTGTACGACAAATTCGATGGTTGTAGATTTAGCTCTAACTTGAGACAATGATTACATTTTTTATTTGTCACCTAATGTGTTAAAATTTGGAAAAGTCACGAAAACAAAAACAGAGTGTCTTAACACTTGTTTATTTCAATACACCCAAAGATGAAAATAATATATAGCTCGACATAGCATTGTAATTTAGTAAGCCGTTGGGTTTAGTCCTTAGTTAATTTTAATTTGAACAGACGTTTTAATTAACTCGAAACAGTGGGAAGGAGAGTAATTTAGCAAATATTAAGGGTTTTGAGGCAAATTCATAATTTACATTACAATATAGGGTGTGCTAAGTTTCACCCCGTTTTAGATATTTTCCGTGCGGTCTCGTCTCTCGATGGGGTTCCACGTCGTTGAATTTCAATAAAATTGTTCTATTATATTATATTGTTATTATTGCTTTAACTTGCTTTTTTATTTATGTTCGTTTACTGAGGCCGTCGCGGCATAGCCTATATAAGATTAACATTTGTGGGTTTGATTCCCAATAACTTTCTCGCTTCGAATTAAGCGGTAAGTGGGAAACGGAAATGTCTTAATGGGAACGGAGTGTCTTAACATTAAGTTCCCGCGTTCTCTGTGCCTACGCTGCTACGTGTGGGATACAGCCTGACGCTAAATATGTAAGGTGGCAACTTCTAGTTTTCAGAAAACCAGTAACTCAGAAAATAAGATTACCCCAAGTGGAAATCGAACCTACAATTTATACAATTTAACTATACAACTACAGCACAACGGTGTTATGTTATTAATTTTAAAAAGAATAACGTAAAAATCTAATTCCTAGGTTCATCTATACATCATCTTTTCTCATTTGCCGTGTGAACAGGCAGCTTAATTAAAAATTGTAATCGCTAAACGAGTATAAAGGCCACAGTGCGCTCTATTTACTTTATATCACCTTTAGCCTATCTGGGGCATATTTTCCTTACAATTTTGTCGCATTTTGTAGGGAGAACGGAGAGAATTGAGAGACTGAGAGAGATGATTGAGAGAGATTGAGATTGTACTATATGTTGAGTGGCGGAACTCAACCCCGCGCTTTATCCTGCTAACATAGCGAAGAAAACGAAACTAATTTTATCTTCTGAGCGGGAACCAAACCTATAACATCGCGTGTACATTCAAACGCTATATCACTGTGCCACTAATACATTCATATACTATCTATATATACAAAATCGAAAGGTCACTCACTCATCACGAAATCTCAGAAACTACAAGTGCTAGGAATCTCAAATTTTGCATAGGAGTTACTTATAGGACGTAGGTGCTCGCTAAGACGGGAATTTGCAATATTCGATTTCTAAAGGGTTGTTTTTGGGGTCGAAAGTTTGTATGAAACTTCGTTACTACAAATGCTAGAAGTCACAAATTTTGCATAGACGTCACTAAGACGTAGTCATGGAGACAGAGATTAATAATAACATAGTTCACGCGGGTGAAACCGCGAGCGGGCCGCTAGTACTATTATAAAACACTATAAAAGTATAATTTACAGATTATCTAAGTATATACTTAAGATAATTGTTTGAGTTTCAAATTGCATACTGAAGTAATGATAAGTAAATATATAAATAACGATATTCCACGAACTACTTCACGCTAAGAGCACGTGTAATACGCACATACATATTTAGACTGTCGTTTCTTAAAAACTTTATTAAAATTTGTTTAGTCGTTGTGAGTGAACTGTGATTGAAATAATACAAGGTAAGATTTTGGGTATAATTTATTTTTTTATTGCATTTTTACGTGCATATTGAAGGGACAACTGGACTCAACAACTCGCTTTGTCTTGCAACTAAAGCAAGTATGAGTATAATAGCGGGAATCGAACCCTAAACCATTACGCCTAGTGTCAGACGCTGTGCTGCTGTGCCACAAGGTCCTCAAAATTACTTATTTATTACATCCATACAATATACATAGTTATAATAAAATTGTAACTAAACACTGTTTGTACATAGAAGAAATATAAAAAAAAATTATTGCTGGAGCATTTATCAATGTAGTAACAAACTCTATTTTTTTTTATTTTATCTGTGTGCTTGTTCACGCCAATCTCAGAAACAGCTGAATCTATTTAAATGCAGTTTTCACCATTATATAGAATGGCTTCAATAATAGTATAGGTGGTAACTGCGTCGTAACTTCAAACGGTGACATTGATCTTATTTTAAGGCTATATTTATATTCGAATCGTGTCTAAACACTATGCCTATTTCTTTCTCCCTACCACTCTTTGATATGGCATGAAGCAATAAAAGTTTAAAATTAAACACTGTGCCATAAATATAATAGTATTAGTCATTGTATTAGCCAAATAACAAATAGAGATAGTACTGTAGTTCAATCACTTCACGTTATCTGATAACAGCAGGAGGCATCCGGGTATTTCTACGCAGTGTGTCATATTAAATAATATATAATAGCTAGGTTTTACCTGCGGTTTCCAAGCGGCGAAATAACTGGTTGTGTATGACACATGACATACTAAGTGCACGAAGTAACTTTAACTTACACTTTTTCAGCGTGGAAATGAAAATATTAAATGTAACATTAAGAATACAATCCACAGCCGTCGAGTACACATTCACACGCTTGTACCCCTGCGCCCCAACGGCCTCAATTACAACTTATTTTCATTTCCAGATGATATTGCTAATATGGACGTCGGTACTGATAGCAATCATAGTACTGTATTTCAACAAGGTGTACTCCAGGTTCAGCGATTGTGGAGTTAAGCATCTCAGGGTGGTGCCCTTCTTCGGCAACATGGCAGGGATTTTACTCAGGCAAAGGCACTTTAGTGATCAGTTAGAGAAATTGTACCACACATTTAAGAATGAAAGGTTAGTTTCGTCATACATGGCATAATTTAGTTTAGGGTTCAATTCAATTTCGGGAACAGAAAACAGGATATCTTAACAACAGGTTCTTTTAGCGTACATGGCTATGCAGGAGAAACAGTGAAGTTGTTTTTAGGGTTCTTCAGAACCTAGGCTGTACCTCATGAACCGTTTCAGTTACGTTTGAAATTTTCTTAAATGATATATTTTTGTTGCCGCCATAACATAAAAACAGAATAAAATAAATATTCTTCTTCGATTAGCACTTGGACGTTTTTTTTAAATATTCTAAACCCATCATCATTATATCGAGCGCAAAATATATAAGGCATTAAAAAAAAACAGTTCAAAAATTAATAATTTTGTCCCCAGATTCGTAGGCAGCTATGAGTTCATGAAACCTACAGTAATGATACGCGACATTGAACTAGTGAAGAAAATTACGATTAAAGATTTCGAATATTTCATAGATCACAGAGCTTTTGCAGACGATAAAGTAGAACCACTGTTTGCTAGGAATTTGTTTGCTCTAAAAGGTAGGAGTAATATTAACATTATATTTATTTTAGGGTTCCGTACTGAAAGAGTAAAATTTTACCGTATTACTAAGACTCCCGTCCATCTGTAATGTATGTTTCTAAGTATTTATGTATATATTATCTAGTTTTATAAAAAATAGGAATGCTACAAAAGTCCTATGTAATTATCATCAATTTTACATTTAAATATTATTCATAAATTGCTGACTGCGTAATTATTATTTACTAATAATACTCAGGTGAAGAATGGAAGGACATGAGATCAACTCTAAGCCCGGCGTTCACGAGCTCCAAGATAAAGCTAATGGTGCCCTTCATGGAGGAAGTCGGAGAGCAGATGATCAGAGCTCTTAAGAAGAAGATCAACGAGTCTAAGAGTAAGTGTAAGAAAGAGATAAGCAGCTTGACGCATCTGTTAAGATACAAAAAAAATGTACTCCATGTTAATTTTATGTAATTTTAATAAGTTTTACAACATATCTATAGTTTTCTAATGATTGGTTACATAAACAAAATAGTAAAGATAAGTATGTGAGACAGTTGAGTATCTATAAACACGACGGTTCCGATTCCCACTGGGGAGAATGAAGACAGAGCGCGGCGTTAAATTTCGCCACACGCAAATCTAGAGTGTCGTAACACTAGGTTCCTTCTTCCTACCCTGTTGCGGAGCATGTGGAAAAAAGTTGAAATTACTTGAACCTTAAGTTACACAAAACTCAGCAACATATAATTAACATAAAGAAGGGGAACTTCAAATCCTTTTTACTTTAAGATTAATAATATTATTTTTTAGCTGGACACATCAATGTAGACTGTAAAGACCTAACATCGCGCTATGCCAATGACGTCATCGCGTCCTGCGCATTTGGCCTCAAAGTGGACTCTCATACTGACGAAGAGAACCAATTCTATGAGATGGGAAAATTAGTCTCCGAATTCAAGTTACGTCAAATGTTGTTCTTCTTCGTTCTTTCTGCGTGTCCAGTTCTTGTTAAGGTTAGTTTTTATAAAAATTATTGACGAGAGTTGCATAAGCGTAAGGATACATTCCCATGACGCAGCACTTGCACCTCGCGGAATCGAACAATTGTGTTTTAGTATTTTGATGATTTAACTGTTTTGAATTATATAAAATTTTAATAAAGATCCTCTGTCTTCAACTTGCTTTAAAACAGAAAGGTTGTTTATCTCGCCTAAGTAATTTAACTCGAGTCTCTCTATTTTAATTAAACTTTTAGGGGCTTATATAAAAATTAAACATGTATGTTGCATTTCATGCAAAAGTAACTGAACGAACTGATAAGATATTTTATTTTAACAGTCCAGCCTTCCATTGTAGAACCCTAACAAACCACCTTTTACATTCAATGTACAGAACCCTCTTAGAGTTTTAATGTTTTTATCGATTTTCTGCTAGATATTTTATCATAATACAAAGAACATACATACATATGTAGTATGCATTTGTTGAATAGAGGAACAAAATGCTGTGATATGTCTATCCCTTTTTTATTTTTTTAATTTGCTAGGGACATAGTAAGTAAATTTGGGATATTTTCTAAATTATTCTATATATAAAGGCAAAAATTATTTACAGTATTTGAAAATCTCTTTATTCACGACCCGTACAAAGGACTTCTTCATCGATCTCGTTACAAGTACAATGAAGAACAGAGAAATGAAGAATATCATCAGACCCGACATGATTCATCTTCTTATGGAAGCAAAGAAAGGTATTTTAAGCCTTTACCTATTTCAAAGCCGTTAAATATTTCGAAATTAATAGGAAATAGAGTGTCTTAACACTAGGTCCCTCTGCCTACCATCTATATGCGGGACACAGCGTAAAGCAAAGATAAACCAAAACATTTCTATAGTCCAAGGAGCGTGTGGTATAGATGTAGTATTTTATCAATCTGTTCAAAATGTTTTATCCATTTTTGTCACATTACCTCGGGTATGGCAGAATCCACAACCCTATCAAACATATAATTAATTTTTTATTTATTAACGCTATAAATATTTTATTATTAAATGCTTTTAAAATATTTAGGACGTCTCGCTCATGAAGAGAAAACAGGAAACGATGTCATCCAAGACACTGGGTTCGCTACTGTTGAAGAATCAGCAGTCGGCAAAAAATCTATTACCAGAGGTACGTATTTATTCGATATCATTGTAATTTTCTACAAAGTTACATAATAAAAATATATATTTTTACTTTATTTCTATGCGAAAGTTGTTTATACGATACTAAAACACAAACACATGATTTTAAAATTACTGTCTATCCGTCTGCCTTTCTAATGGACCATGCTAATTAATATCTGAAACAGCTGAACCAATTTCAATAGAACTTTCACGTAAAGGCGGAAGAAAATAAATATAATTTTTCTTTTTCAGTTTGGTCTGACAATGATTTAACAGCTCAAGCAGTATTGTTCTTCATCGCTGGCTTCGAAACCATATCTATTGCGATGTCTTTCGCATTACACGAACTGGCCGTACATCCCGAAGTACAGGATAGATTAGTTAAAGAAATTAAAGAGGAGCATGTTAAGAATGATGGGAAACTAAACTTCAATGCTATACAAAGCATGGCTTACATGGATATGGTGACATCAGGTTAGTTATTTATTTTTTTGACATTTTTAGTGTGAAATACAGGCCTGACGAGGTGCAGGGGCACAAAGAGTGACTGTAAAACTGACTGGTTGTGGGTTCGATCCCCACTCGAGGAGATGAAATATTACTGTTATATCTTTTTAACATTTTGTAAAGATATTTTTCAATATGGATGTTGTTTTTCAGAGGTCCTAAGACTTTGGCCGCCAATATTGGCATTGGACAGACAGTGTCTCAAAGATTACAACATGGGTAAACCAAACAGCGAAGCGACAGAAGACTTTATTGTAAGTAAATATTTTTACAAAAGAAATTCACAACTCAACACGCAATGCCTCTAAAATTGGCCATTGTGTGGATATTGGGAAGGTCCGTTTGGTTCCCTCTGCCTTTCCTGCTATAGGTGGGATTCAGAGTCAAGCTATGAAATATTAGGGTGTTTATTTCCATTATCTGTTCTGGAGCACTGGTAACAAGATAAAATTGAAATCAAAAAGAAGAAAAATCGAATGTCTAGAAAATTTGACGGTGTAGAGAAATGGAATGTATTTATTCTAGATTCCCTCTCTCTACCCCCTATATGCGTTTTACAGCGTGAAATTTGTTTGTAGTAATTTTATTTACTCCCCATAGATGAAACAAGGTGAAATACTATCAATGCCAGTATGGTGCTTCCATCACGACCCAGAGTACTTCCCAGACCCCTACAAGTTTGACCCTCAAAGATTTTCAGAAGAGAATAAACAGAAGATCAATCCCATGGCATACATGCCGTTTGGTATTGGCCCCAGAAATTGTATTGGTTAGTATTTTATAGAAAAATCTTGTCGCCATGTAGTATATAGCTATATAATTAAGTCAAAAATATTCATAGTCCGTTCCTTCGAGAATAAAGTACTCGTATCAATGATACTATAAGAAGGCCACAAAGATATCTTGAGGACCTCCTGGAATACTTTATGTCAGGTAATGCATCTGACAAAATGGCGAAACATCAGCAGCTGCCATTCTCAACGACAGTTTATTTACATATGGCAGAATGAAAGGCAGGTACGGAACGGAAGAATAAAAAAACATCACGTTACGGACCAAAAGTGAAAATATTCAGTCACATTGAACTAAATGGTTTGAACTTGTTTACGGTCAGTCATTATCTCACTGCACCAAGATATCAAATACAATAGATAAATGAATATATAATTATTTAATTTTCTTCCCCCAGGTTCTAGATTCGCACTCTGCGAGCTCAAGTCCCTGCTGTACCAGATCCTACTTCATATGGAGGTGTCGCCCTCGGAGCGCACGTGCCTCCCCGCCCAGCTCTCCAACGAGTCCTTCAACCCACGCATGCTTGGTGGACACTGGCTTAGATTTAAGATACGAGATTGAAATGTATTGAAAAATTTAATTGTAAAATTTTGTTAGGATTTTTTTATGTGATAAGAAATACAGATAAAAATCCAATATAAAGGTAACAGATTTGTTGTCGTATCAATTCATTGGAAAAAGTGAAAATTCGAAATAAAAACTAAAATTATTCCTTATTAAAAAAATATAAATGTCAGTATTGTCAGTATCCATATATTTATGGATATAATTTAACAACAAATTCGTATGTTGAATTTGACACAACAATAAGTATGTATGTTTAAATATAGGAAACATGAATTTTCTTTTCTTAAGTAAATAAGTAAAAAATAAAACATTTCTATTTTTATAATTGCCACTCACTCATACTTCCATTTTACTGTATCACGTTATGTTTTTTTCGCAAACTGAGTAGATTTTTTGCCCAAAATATTTTTTTCCAAGATATTGTGCAGCATTGATTACTTAAAAATATTTTCTTAAATAATCTTGAGAATGTTATCTAAGTTAAAATTATTATATCTTCACGACAGCTCGTCTTAGAAGATTTTCGCTAACAATATGACTAAAATATAAAAAATCTTTATTTAAATTAATTAAAAAACGACTGTTTTTAGATAAGTAAGTCAACTTTGTTTTTAAATAAGATAGCAAAATAAATAATTTTAATTTTATACTGAGTTGTATTTTACTTATTTAAAATTAATTAATTAATTAAATTAAATTAAAGGTAAGATTTCAATAAACATTGACCTTACGATCAAATGATAGCTTTACTTTTATCAATAAAAATCATTAAATGTGTCGCGGTTAAAAAAATTAACAAAATGAAAAAATATTTTTTTGTATTTCAATAGATATTTCACAGAAGAAGAATGAACGCCTTTTTACCAGAGCGACGAAATCAAAATATTAAATATTTCTTTCCTCAAGTGAGAATCGCACCCACAACCTGCATTTACAACCACACACTTGTGCCATGACTGGCGAAACTGACCTCAAAGAAACTCGAAGACTTGGATTCAAAGAAAAACGGGATTTAACGCTATTAGTAGTTCACATAAGCTCTGGGATTCGGGATAGTTAAGTCATGAAAAACACATAATTCCTCCGAAAAACACAACTCTAAGAGCTAGTTGAAGGATGCCAAATTAAAAATAGTATCTACATTTTTAGACAAAAATGTCAAGAAATAACTCTTTACTTCAGAAATATAGTAAAAGATATTCAATAACTCAACGTGAGCTTTTACTTTGCGAGATGTTCTTCAATACAATTCAATAGTTTCAATTTTCGTCATCGAGCGTCGTTATCAATTTCCATTCGTTTCAATGCGGCAATATAAAATAGTGCATAGAGGAACGTTTATACGATACGTTTATATGTATATATGTAACAATTAACTTATACTATACTTTACCATAGCCTTTCTTCGATAAGTGGATTATCCTACAAAGATTTTTCAATTCGAAAAAGTCTCAAACTTGTCAAACTCTTCATATACGCTTTATAATATATTGTTAATATTCCGTTTATAATATAAATAGATATGCGTAGCTAAGTATAGAAATAAAGGTTATAAACACATCTACATATATATTATTTAACGATTAATACAAAGCCAACGAAATGTCTTTATAAAATTTCGTACGCAAATATCCTTTATGTGAGCCATAATAAAACTTTCAAAGGCTTCGCGGTAACAAATTAGTCACGTACACTCGATACCGACGCGCTTTAATGAGATCTCATTTAATTTGATTGTACGCTTGGCTTTGGAACACTTGTACGACTATGGATTACATTTTCTAAATATTTTTTTACAAATGTTAAAGAAATTGATAAGAGTTAGCTAGTTTCTTATTTTGTTATAGAAATTTAACGGCGGCGTTAACTTCCGCCACTCAACTTACAATTGACGATTTGAAAAGACGGAGAGAAGATCATAGACCATAATTTGAATTGAATTGAATTCTTGATATATGGCGTTTCGAGCGTGCCAGTTGAGCACAATTCATTTCGCCAATGTCACTAGACCATAATTGGCTTTCTAACCATAATTTGACAATATAGACTTAATGACATTCTATTTTGATCATTTTTAATTCATTTAATTCATTGTTTTCAATTTTATATAATATAATTTTATGTTATATAAATTCAAAAGCCTGGTAACCCTACTTCGTGGAGACAGACATGGCTTCATTACTAATTTAGCGGAAAAAAAGAAAGAAATGAGTAAATTAAACTTGATGAATTGAAGAGGGCTCTGCCGTGCTCTTCTAAATAAATATCTTTTTTTACAGCAAGAATATAGTAAAAAAAGGCATGTAAGTAGTAAGATATGTATTAATTTAATATTTTTTTTGTATAATAAATGTAAAAAATTGTGAAGATAGAAGTAGAAAATATTTTTTTACTACACAGATTTGGATAAAACTTTATGCTTATATAAATAAGAATAACACATAGACTACGATTTAAGTATATATATCGTATAGTTTGGCTATAATATGCAAGTTTAGCAGGCGATGCCGCGTTGGGGTCGCTAATAGAATTGTGAATTGAGGATATCAAAAAAAAAAAATAGTAGGTTCGATTCCCACTCGAGGAAACAAAATATTTCATATATTGACCTCGCTATGATAAGGACCTAAAAAAATTACATCACGTAATCAGAAAACAAATTTTATATTTTCTTCTTAAGCTTCACACTTCATCCATTATACACCAGAATAAGTAGAAGAATCGTATTAAAACATTAAGTTTCCCCTGCAATGCCCAATTTTTAGGACTTTTCGGAGTTTTGATTTGCAGAGCTTAACGCCGAATGGGACATGAAAATTTTATATAACTAATTTAGGTGACACAAATCGTCCTCGTCATATTTTTGTAATATTCCTTTTAAAAATATTTTACTATTTCACCAAGCTTAAAGTAATTTCAGTGTTTATTTAAAAGGTTGTAATTATATAAATTGATCTTAATTTTCTTGTGGAGAATTAAAAGCTTTTCGTTGTTCAGAAAAATCTACTGCAATGAACTACTTTGCTATTTTTATTTTTAATAAATAGTCCTTATATTGAATTTTCCCACATCTTTTACAGTGTAATAAATATTTACTTTGTTTTAGCTATATCCCACACTAGCGGACGCGCGCAGCTTCGCTTGCTTATTTAGGGGTTAATTCTAGAAAACTTCATGGTTTTCTAAATTAAAACACATGTTCAATAAATTATTTTTAAGAGTTTAAATTTCAAATTTTATATAAATCGGTGGCGATTTAAATATTTTCCATACAAACTTTTAACCTCTTATTTGCACCCCTAGGGGATGAATTTAAATAAACCACGAAACATGTGTTCAATGAAATATTTTTTAGAGTCTAAATTTCAAATTTTATAAAAATAGGTGGCGATTTAAAGATTTTTCTATACAAACTTTCAACCCCTTATTGGCACCCATTTACCCTTAGGGGGTAAATTCTAAATAACCGTGAAACACGTGTTCAATAAAATATTTTTAAGAGTCTGAATTTACAATTTTATAAAAATCGGTGTTTTCTATACAAACTTTCAACCCTTATTTCACCCCTTTAGGGTTAAAGTTTTTCAAAATCTCTTCTTAGTGGATGTCCAGATCACGAAAGTAAACAACTGTCCAAATTTCACGTTTCTACGCACAGCGGTTACGGCTGTGCGTGCGTCTTACCTCAGTCAGTGAGGACAAGTTCTTTTATATATATAGATATACGACTTGGGTATCTTAAAAATCGCGTCTATATTCAACTTAAAGGCCAGCAACCCACCTGCAGCTCCTCTGGTGATACGTGCACTCGTTTACCTTGTCTTTTCCATACGCAGAAAATATAAATAGGCAGAGGGAACCTAGTGTTAAGACACTCCGTTCCCCACTTCCGTTCGACACAATTTTTAAAGCATTGCGTGCTAACTCTACCTCCCCTATTAAATCTGAGTAAAAAAAAGTTAATGAAAACACCATATCACCTTGACTTGATATTAAACCTAATAGCCAATAGCATGGCAATAGCAAAATGAACTAGTATGTTATTGTAAGTATTATTTCCATAAATATTGTCTTTTTTTCAACTTCATGCTTTTTTCCCGGAGAAAGTACCTAATACTAAGACATTGCATTTTCTTTCCATGCGTGATGATGATGGAATTCAACGCCGCGCCTAATCTTCCAGGATAATGAAAATAAATTAAATATAATTATTCCCCCAAGTGAGTAGATCCCCACTCGGGGAACCACAACCGCCGTTAACAGTCATACGCTGTCCCACTCAATTCAAAATTCAGAGTTAATGAATTCAGACTTGATGAAATATCATTCCAAGTATTATTACCATAAATATTATAACCCATACCCCAAAATAATATACTTTTTTACTAAATTTAACAACGAAACCTTCGCCTTCACTTTCAGTATTGATTCATACAAAATCCTGTTTACAATAATTGATATGTCACATCAGAAATCCTATTTGTATGACGAACAGATCATGTCGAATATATTTTGTATTTGTGAAATTCGATAAAGGTGTTGTTTCTGATGAAATTCGTCATATTTTATTTAATTGAAGTATTATTCATACGCATTTATTTGAGTATAAGATCAAATTTGAAATATTAATAATTAAATCCAGCGTTAACTTGCGGAATACAACGCCGTGGTATGATATGGTTAATAAATATAATCGATCTTCCGAGTGGGGGCGCTACCCACTACCATCGAGTTTAAGACGCTGACGGTCCCACCAAACCCTGACGGTCTATCGTCTTTCTATCATTATCTTTTTTTACTATATAGCTAACAGATAATAAAAGTATATTTCAAGTATAAACTTTCTAGGCAAATTTTTGACCATTTCATGAACTTTCATGATGTTATACATTTATTTACACCATATATTATACACCTGAACGAAAATCACAGGCGAGATTTGGTAAAACTGACAGACATCTACCACCGACACTGGACGGCTCGTGGTCGCGCATAATAAAGTGCTTGAAACGTGTTAAATTATTGCTACCTTACCAATACTGTCTTGAAATTCAGAATCCATTTCCATATTTCACACAGACTGAACCAAAATATAATGTGGAATAAATAATATAGATGGTAAGAGAGACGGGGTCACCTCGGTTGACCTACGAGAAGTGTCAATGGTACTAGAAGAAATTTAAAAACTATATCTACATATATAATCACATTAATCTACTTTTAAGCATAAGCAAAATTTTAGTTAATAATAATATATATAATAGTTAATAATAATACGGACTATGAAGTTAGTAGAGAAAAAATAAAAAAAATTAAAAAAAGATACTAAAGATGAAAATGTAATAGAATGACTCATAATTCTCTGAACAAGACTGTTAAACATATTAATTACAGTACTTATTTTTCTATTAGTTAGCAGAAATTAAAGAATTATTACAATATTTCATTTTATATATCCAACCTTTTAGTATTTATCTACGATTGGTATAAAAAAAGATATAAGCGAAAACCTGAAAAAAAAAATGGTACAGAAAAATCAACAATAATATTGGAACATTTTCATCAAGTAGTATGTTAAAACAGTGAAAACGATGAACATTTGAGGCACGCTGAGTTAAACTTTAAAATAACGAAAAGAATATATTTTTAACCATGATTACTTTTCCAAATAATACGCCTTATAAAATAAATGTTGCAATCTATATTAACATAATAAAGCTAATGAGTCGCTTTTATCTCAGGAACTAGAAAACGGAAGCGGTTAACCTTTTAAAAATAAACACGATAAAAACACATACCGTCTATATGTTTCCAACGTACTCGGACAGAGGTTCCACGTAATTACAATAAGTGACATGTATCACTCACTAACAACACTAAACACTGGATACCTTCCAATCAGGGCTTCTGCCTTTTATTTATTTATTTATTTCATTATTTCACCTAATCTACCCACATTTACACTTGTACCCTAACAATATCTTTATTTATCCTTTTGTGTTGAAACGCCCATTTACTAAAGAAGTATATTTTTTTAAAATAGTCTCGCTTATAAAACGGACTGTTCAATACATTATTCGTTTATAAATAGCACCACGTTAATTATTTGATGCATTTAGAAACCAGCGAAAAAACAGCTTTAAATAGATATCTATCATACCACTAATTTCACTTAAGACACCAAACGAATAATAAAGAAAAAGATTCGAAATACTAAAAAGATTTACAAAATATTTTTTCGTCCAATATGTTTTATATTAAAAAAATAAATGTGACAATTTTCCCTTTAATAGGTGCGTCGCGTCGCGTCGTTCGTTAGAAATAGCAAAAATTACTATAGTTAAGAAAAATGTTATTTTTTTTTATAATCCATACCTATATTATAAATTCGAAAGTAACTCTGTCTGTCTGTCTGTCTGTCTGTCGGTCTTTTACGCAATCCGCTAACCGGCCAAACCGCTAATTTAATTGTGATAAAATACTCATAGCATCTCTAATACTTGAGGGTGTCGGGATGAACATAGTATAGCGGTTGAGATGTGATACCACTATTTAATATGATCTTATTTATTTTACACTAAATGAGTAAAATTAAAAATCCAAATTTTGTGGAGAAATTGTCCAAATTTATTTAACTCACAGATACGTGAAGAGAAAATAATCACAGAAGGAAATAAAGAAATTTAAATAAAACCAATAGAAAATACAAGCTAAACTAGCACGTAATAGCAAGAAGTTAAGGTTGAAAATTGAATGCAAGCTAAGAGAGCAATGAATACACAAGTGAATGTCGCAAGCGATTCTAGCCGACTCTTTAAACGTGGCGATGCTAGCTAGCAGCCTACGACACGCATAGCAAAAAAACTCGGAACAGGTTTGAATTGTTCCAATGCGCTGCGTGCGGATGATTTTAGTAAATGTAATAATATTAATTTAGAATAAGTAATGTTCCCTACAGTACTCCCCACCAGAGACCTGGTTAAGGGCGATAGTAGTCTGGAAACTTGACTCTTCTTCCGCTTCTTGTCCGCTTCTCAAGTGTCTGCTCCACGTCAGCTTGAGAGACAGCCCTTGGTGCTGTTGTTATCCTCTTTGATACAGGAACGGCCTCTCGCGTAACATATGCGGGCTTGATCCTGTCCACACTAACGTTATTAGGCTTACCACATATATCTATTTTGAAATATTTAGGAGTCCTCTTGAGAACCTTGTATGGGCCAGCATAAGGTGGTTCGAGTGGTTTTCGGACGTGGTCTTGCCGTAAAAAGACATGTGTTGACTCTGCAAGGTCAGTTGGCATATAAAAAGGACCTGTCCTATGCCATGACGTGGGCTTCGGTGAGAGTCGTGCCATACCAGCACGAAGACGAGTGACCAGATTTGTGATATCTGCAGTCTTCTGAGGGTGCCAGAAATTGCCCTG
>HE671249.1:21420-31480 GCA_000313835.2 Heliconius melpomene melpomene
CGCCTACGCCATGATTAATGACAGCTCTGACCTCGCGCTGACCGCAGTCGCAACAGTGGCTTCGTGCTTCACTTTAACACTTTATTATTTTAAAGAATATGTGAAATTTTTGTAATTGTCCTTAATTGAGAGTGGCATCTTAAACTAGCAAGGGAACGCGACAATGAATAAAAATAAAAGCGGATAATGTAACGTTTCAACTCGATTTTCAGCCTCAGGGGATATACATTATTTTCATTTCCTCGCTGAGCTCGAGCCGTAATGTCTTGAAAATTGGGTGAGTGGACAACCGCGTGTCTTAGATCAGTAAAGTACATGTCTTTCTTGCTTTATATATTATATATTTATTACTCAAACACATCTTATCACATATCCCTTGATATTCTCTTCTTATTTGTTTTACGATGTATGTCATATAAAGCAGGACAATCAGATGGAACCTAGTATAAAGGCACGCCATTTGTCACTTTCTGCCTAATTTTCGGGACATTGGCAATGGCGGAACCCAACGCCCCGTTTTGCTTTAATAATTACATACCTGTAAAAACTATTTTATCACACGTGTGAGTATCGAACCCACATCCTCTACGATTACAGTAATACGACTCCATTAATATTGTTCGTAACGGTTAGAATAAAAAATAGTATGAGATATAAAAAGCAGGTCTCGCCACACGACGCGTTACAAATGAACGTGTGTTGATTCCATTAGTTCTGTTCGCTGCTTTGGGTAATATCATTATTAAAATGTTAAGGCTCCGTTGCTCTCTCTAAATGTAATATTAGTGTTTTTAGTTTTACGCTGTATCCTAGTGTTAAGAGATTTTGTTCTGATTTTCGAGACCTTACGTGTAGTTGGTAGAACGTTGCGCTTTTTCTTGATACCAGAGCGAGGTAATGTAAAAAATTTATTAACCCAGCTAAATACCATACTGCTCTATTTTGTCATTCTGAGGCGAAATGCAGCCCCTTGTCACACAATGTCTGGAAAATTAGGCGGTGCGTGGTCAACGAAGTGTCTCAACACTAAGTTTTCTATTTCTTTATTAAAAGAATAAAGTAACTCAAATCCATATAAATGATATAAGAAATGCGTTAAAATATATTAAGGAATACGCCATTGGCGAGTTGGCGACTAACGTCCTCCCAGCTTAAGATTGATCGCTCGCATTAGGAGCGTGGTCAGAACGAAACGGTATATCGTCCATTTATTGCAATCACATTTTATTCTAAACGTATTTCGAATTATTATATTTTAGAATATATTTGTTTGATAGTCAACGTGAAGGTTGTGGGTTCAAGTCCCACCGTAATGGGGGAATATTTTAATTTCATTTTCCCAACCTGGCAACATAAAGTGCAGGTTTGAGTTTCGCTACTCAAAACGCAATGTCTCTTTAAATTTCTAGCTACTTTGCGATATTCTATACGATTTAAAGCTGAAAGAAAACAATGTCTATGAAATATAAATAAAATGCATAAAATGCCTTATATATATTTTAGTCACGGACAGGGTAGTTTTCATGTCCTCTCTCTCTGGTAACAACGTTGTGTGGGAAACGGAATGTCTTAGCTCTAGGTTCCCCTTGCCTATCCTATTATATAAGGAATACAGCTTGAAGTCAAACAAATATTAGTTAACATATTATAGAGCTTCGCTTTAAACTATGCATCATATGCTGATTGCGTTAAGCATTGAAAGGTAAATTAAAACGTCCACATAAACTATAGTAAGCGCCCCCTACTCTGCCTCCCATTACAGCTAGTAATGAGAAACCATCTAAATTGTGATACTGTGTCATATATACACACATACATATATATATATATATATATATACAGGGTGTCCCAGGAGTCAACGATAAAACGAAACCAGGTGATAGACCAAGTCGTGACAGTTATGTGAAAAATATAAAAAGATATTATATATATACAGGGTGTCCCAGGAGTCAACGATAAAACGAAAACAGGTGATAGACCAAGTCGTGACAGTTATGAGAAAAATATAAAAAAAATCTTTGTCATGTATTTTTCATATTATATTGATTTTAAAAAATATCGGAAAAACCGACACCCTGTGATGGTTTTTCAAGTCCCAGGACTACAAATATTACCCTTTCTTCATTTTTTTTCTGTAATGTAATCATGAGTAACCCTTCTGTGAATTACAGTTTAAGATTAAAACATACCTTGCATCAGTTTCAATAAAATGTGGTGTTTTTGCCAAACATTAAATTGAAAATATTTACTACACCCAACTTTAACCGACTGTACTATAAAAAAAATGTACTACACTGTTTTTGCAAGTAACTTTAAAAGTTGGCGCATTTAATCTGAATTCCGAAATGGTACGACACTTGCTGGATCACTTCTTTGTTGAAGAGAGAAAAATCGAAATACACGATAATCGGGATGACGTACAGCTTTTTGGTATCTTTTCCGATACATTCTAGCTGCAGCATTTGCGTTACATAACCATTCTCCATAAATGAAATGCATATTGGCAATGTGTCAAAGACCGAGTATATGGCCTGGGAGAGCCCGGACTCGAACACTATCCTTATAAGTCTTGGGCCATCCCCTAAGTTGGAAAAGTTCAGGTACCTTGGATCCGTCATGCACGAGTCTGGAGGCATCGATCACGATCTCCTTGGCCGGATAAGAGTTTGGACGGTATCCTGCGATCACAGACCACACCAGTGACCTCCCGCCACTTAGCTCAGGCAACGCTTATCCGACTTAGGAGCTGGCCCAGGACTTATATGGACAGTGCTCGAGTCCGGGCTCTCCCAGGCCATATACTCGATCTTTGACACACATATATATATATATATATATAAATATATATATATATAAATATATATATATATATATATATGTAGGAGATTGCTCGCAAATGACTCTTATTGGACCTGTGGGCTCCATTGTGGGTTAATGCAAGCAGGAATAACGCAGCAGATTCGTGACACTCGTCACCAGTCCTTCCTTTCTCCAAAACATCAGAAGACTAAATCATTCCACGATCGTCAAAACATCAGAAAGCTAAAACATTCTACAATCGTCAACTTCCTCCTTATTTTTAAAATCGAACTTCACCCTCACACGTCACGACTCTACTCAAGGCGTAAGCCTCCGCGTTATTGGTCAAATTACTTCACTGGTCTAATAAAAGTCAAGTTGCAGTCTAACAAATATAAGTCAGCCAATCGTAATTCTACAATAATCAACTATTAGTGTCTTTTCGATCATTTCCTCCAAAGCTATACAAATGTGTTGACATATTGTCTTTTTTACATGAACACAGCCAGTCATATTATAAACAGTTGCTACAGATAATAATATTAAAGCTAATCATTAAACATCTAAGATAATATAATATCTGTTCTAATCTCTTCCTTCTACATATATATATAAAACACGTAAATACAAAATGTACTTATTTTAATAAGAAAAATGAGAATATTTACTGGTATTTACGTATACATTTAAGAGACGGGATATTTGAAAATAAAACCATAAGTCGTCTATTGAATTCAGCAATGGCGTGTAAAAAGGGACACTTTGAAGATGCGGATATATTCTCGTTACAGAATCTTTTATATCGCCGCAGTGTCGTGTAGGAGGGAGTTGATAAACAATATTAATACTTATTTAAAGCAAAGCTGAGCTTATGTTGAAATTATAGGTTCTGTATAATATTTTTCATTAGTTTTTTGATTTAAAGATATTATGTTTAAATGAAATAAAAAACATCTCAATAAGATATGTATTTAATTTAAGCATTTATTCCAACCGGGCAAGAAGAAAATATTCTGTATATAATAAACATTTCCCCGAGTGGGGATTGAACCCATAAACATCGTATATGAACATTTATTTATAATACAATTATAAATATTCCTTTTCTTTAATATTATAACACTCTTCTCCTCGTTTTAATTGGAATCCACAGTATAGTTAATGATCGTAAATGATCTTTATAGTGAAAAAGTTACAAGACATACCTCTTGTTCTTCTTGAATAATGACTTTTGAATTGTTACTAACCCGAACTGTACAGCACCAGCTGACCAGCTGACCAGCTGACCAGCGTCTGACTGAAAGCGCCACGGTTGTGGGTATGAATCTCACTTGCCAACAGTTGGCTGGCGCTGTGGTAACAACACAAACGGCGTTGATTTCCGCGGCTTAATACGCCATCTCGCAAAAATGTGACGGAAACTCAGGAGCGAAATATGTCACACTACATTTCCTTTGCCTACTCTGCTATATGCGGGATATAGCATGGAGCTAAAGAAAATTAGTATTTATATTTACAATAGACATAATTTTCGTAGTGGAATATCATTCAAACTTTTGAATAATCACTTAAGACTTATAAAAAACTTAAAGTTGTTCGTCGTTTTTACAAATTTCCCGGCGATCCACGGCTGAGTTTTAGAAGGTCTGATCTACTTAAGTCCCCCCCCCCCTCCGCCCTCCGCAATCACTGGACCTTTAAGACGGTCGTGATAAATTATTTCGAATGACGAACAAAAAGGCGATTATTTTTTTTCAAGATTTATAATATGGGTCACGAATTTGTAATTCGTTTGACATTGTCATTTGAATGTGGGAGATGTCAGTTCTATTTCAAAATCTATTCTAAGGATAGATATTAATTATAATACTGATTCCATGGTATTTTCACTGCCCATAGATGAGTAGCTTTTTCAGCTTTACGCTGTATCCCGCGTATAGCTAGATGAGCAAAAGAAACATGGAGTTAAGACACTCCTTTCTCCACACCGTCCAATTTTCGATACGCTGCGTATTAGGTATAGAGCGTTGAGTTATTAACGCCACCTTTTATCTTGTACCTCCAGTGAGCGAGAAAATGAAAATGATTCACTGTGGAACAACCTTCGTTTTTACAAAACACTGTGCAGTTGCGCCACGATAGCCTCGATTGATTAATTAAATATACCTACATTACATTACGGAGCTGTCATGGCCTAATAACACATCGTCTATAAAGCAATGGTTGTGGGTTCAATTGCTATCAAGTCAAGTCCCGCCTCAACCCTCTGCTATATACGAGTATGTATATCCGGGAGCAGCGTGAAAATAAGAAAAGTGCTAAAAAACAATAAGTCTAGTCGATACTGTGAACCGACTCACAAGCAGATAGCGTCAGTCCACTCTAATGAGCTTAATTTGCAAAAGTCACGGCGGAAACATAAAGTTACGTACTAATAGAAAGGCTCTCTCGAAGGGCGCCTGGCGCCTCTCGCAGCTTCATTGTAATTCGTTCGTTTAATTATTTACTTTTTAGATATGTTGTGTGTGCTGCACTGACGCCAGTCCCGCGACGACTGCATTTATACATACGATATACTTACATTTGTATTTTCTACGACGGCCTCATTATATATATTTTTTGTTTTGGATAATTTTAATGGTAAAATTTAAAGAGTTTTCATGTAATGTGTAAAGCATATGAGTATAAATATAAATTTATAATTGCTTTTTATTATTCTTAATTATTGATTTTGTGGTTTTCGCTTTCTTGTATTATTCATAAACCATATAAAATTAGGACCATTTCAACTCAATACGTAATTTTTATTTTATATCACTTAATTTACTATTGAAAGAATTGCCGGGGTTGTTGTGGCGGTTTTTATAACAATATGTTTATGCTGAGCAGAAATTTTGTAACTTTTTTTCTTAACTCTAGGTTTCCTCTGTCTACTGCGCTACATTAAAAATAATAATTAATATATGACTGTATACTTATAAAAAATCAATTTTACTACTTAACTTAACAAAATGGTCAAAATTTAGCATTACCAAGCATTTTACACAAAGAAATTGCAGGGAATTTGTAAAATTTCTGTCGGATATCCCCTAAGCTCCGTTAAAAGGACAGACCGGATGCGAAGATATAATGTGGCATATAAAATTGAACTTACTCGGCTAAAATATTCAAGCTTTTTATTCTTTTTTGTTACAGGTAAGTCTTTTTGCAAGGCTTCTACAAGGGAATGAAGGTAAGTGACAGAATTATTAAAACTTGTATAATTGTGTATACTGAAACGTAATTAAAACTATCTCATTTATTTCTCGTCTCTCTTTTTTATTTTTATAGCGTTATTCCACATTACGGATACATCTTCATATTTTTTTTTGGAAACGTATAAAACTCGAAACCTTTGGAACCCGTCCTAGCGCTCTGACTACTAACTAAGCCATACTTTCTCAACGAGTTACGTTAAAATTCTTGTACACTTGTTAAACCTTATTTATGAGCTCACATCTAACTATTATAGTATTACTACAAAAAAATATGTTATTATAAAATGATACTAGTCGAATAAATTCTACATATTTTTTTCGATAACAAAAAGCTTATCTAATATAAACCTAATACTAATACATCGTATGTCCACAAAGCCGATTGCCATTCCGAATTTCCCAACGAAACTATCGCATCTCATACGCACAATTACTGCTAAATACGATAAACCAATGAAGCTAGGACCTCCGGAAGGAAAATACTTGTAGAAAACCAAGTAGACTTATTGGACATTGTAGAGCTCTTAACATATTGGTCACTTTTGGATCTCATCTCCTAGCTTCTCATGACTTTAGTTACTGTAATATCTATTCTAAACTTTATCTTTATTCGGAGAAGCTTTAAAATACCTTGTCTTGGGCATCATGGGGTGGGACAGAACAAAATACAAATTGATCCCATCAGAATTGTCGGCTCCCGGGATACGGTGTTTAAGGGAGATAGTGTCAGAAATTACGCTACACTAAAACAGTGGATTAAACCGGCGGGTATGCTCTAAATTGTAGGCCATTTAACCTTAATTGCTTGAGGATCTTTGGATGTCAGTCTAAGTTTTCGGAGTTCCCTTTCTAAGCATGTTTGTAATTTAGCTAAAATGTACACACATACTCGTAATATATCATCAACCAAACATTACAAAATTACAGCTGTTTTTAGTTATATGATCACAAGAAAACTCACTAAAATACTTGTATGGCATTCACGCTGTATTGCCTATATCGGACACCACCGACGCTTAGCTGTCCTCTGCTTACTAGAGCGGGGAAGTTAAAATAATCATTCATCACGAGCGGGAATCGAACCCACCATCGCGCTTACAGTCTGACGCTGTCGCATTATACCAAGATGGCGATAAACAAAATTACTGAAACATATTGTACTTCAACAGAATTATATTATTTGTGGTAGAAATGAAAACTTAAATGTGGGTTTCTCGAAATTCGAACGATATTTTCAATTTATTCTTAAAGTCCACGCAGAGTTGAGAGCGACGACTAGTCTAAAATATGAATTTCTAACATGACACCGACAATAACGCCTTTAGGTATGTGTGTGTCATAAATAAAGGCAACCCCGGCGGGGCCCGGGGTCGCGCCGCGGTGTGACACGCGGCCGCGATGCGTGCGTGCCAAACTACTCTTGTCAATATGGATCAGGGTTTGAAAAAGTAGAGAGAGAGTAAGAGAAGTATATTATTATAGTATGTTAGTGATGTAAACAATAAGTAATACATCGATGTGTAAAAACAACAAGCTACACAAAAGCGGGAGGTTCCCAGAGTATCTTACTAGGTTCCCTATACTACCTTAGCATATGTTGATACCGTGTAAAGATCGTGTAAGATTTCTTGAAAGTCACAGATGAAAATTTTGTAAGTTTAAATCTAAATCTACATAATTACAGTGTTCTTCATTTTTATCGGAACTACCTACCTATATTTTATATATTTTTTTTTGTTCTCAATACAACCCTACTGAAAATATAACTATAGAGCTGTTAATACTAGACTGCGCTAAGCTTCAGCTTCATTTGGCACACTTTCAGATTGCTCAATTGAACGTCCGAATAACGTGGTTTTAGATCCAAAAGTTTTGTATTCCAGAACTGCGGATGTTTTGTAACGCCGTGATGGTACAGTACAGTTATGCTGGAATTAATGTTGAGCTGTAGAATGTAGTATTCGAGTCTATTTAGTAAAGAGGTCGTCATTGACATCTACCGTCGATCCCCAATAGAGGAAATGATAACATTTAAGTTACGATATTCCACTGATACACAATGTCTTGAAAAATCGGCGGTGCGTAGACAACGTAGTGTCTTAGTAAGATTCCGGGAATAAGCGTGAAGCTGCTATTTTATGTAAAATAAGTGTAGAGTGAAATAATTTACCAAACTAAAAAAAACATGCTTAAATGAAAAAAACCATTGAGAATTTGAAAGATACACAAATTGACGACTAACGAGATACGCTTATCTCCAATTGATCAAGCAATTGTAAACGAATTTATGTTCGGTCAGATAATGTCTATATACCCGCATATAAAAATTAAGCTTTGTACACGGAAATAAAGTAACGAATGTTTATAAATAATCTAATTGTTATAGTGGCGCAAGGGCCCTCTAGTAAAGAGGCCAACGCGGCGTTGAGTTCCAACACTCGGAAAGTGGGAAGTGGGAAGTGGTGGCGCAGTATGACAGCCTCAGATTGTAAATGCAAAAATTGGTTTTGATCCTCACTGATGAAAAAATCTTAAAAAAATATAAATATTAAATAGAAACATTACAACGTTAGCTTTCCAATAGCACATCGATCGATGGTTATCGCTTGATTGGGCGATGTCATCTGACGACGCGCAGTGAATACGAATACTCGAAGCGGAACACAATAGAATTAAGTTGTGTTAAATCAAAATGTGGGGATCGTTCGTGGAATGACGAATGGCCTGGAATCAGATAGAGATGTAGCCATTGTTAGACGATCAGCCCGCACACTGTGCTAGATGTTAGATATAGGCATAGCTATGGACACTCGCTGCGCGACGATGGTAATGGGGTAATGGAATGGGGAAACACAACCTACAGCGCATAATGATTATGACTTAAAATAACTTTATATGTCAATTATTCTCCTTTCACTTATAAATTACTGAAATAACTTACGATTGGTGACATCGGAGTGCGGTGGTATAGTGTCCGACTGTAGACGCAAAGATTGCGGGTTAGATCACTCAAGATAATGATTTTTTTTCCACACTGATGAAAAAAACGCGGCGTTGAGTTGCGTATGTCAACACATCTTGTCTTGAAAATTGGGCGGAAAGGGGAATAAAGTGCTTTAGGGCCAAGTTCCCTCAGTCTATACTGCTATTCGGGAAACAACGTAAAGTGGCTTTTTTGTGTTGTTTGCACAAATCAGGGTAGGTGGACAAAACTAGTGTGCACCACCAGAGTGAGGAATAAGTATTATATATTTCATTTCATCGAGTGGAAATCGAACTCACAACCTGTCGCGTTTACAGTCGCACGCTTGTGCCTCTGCGCGTCTGGCAATTTTTAAACGGTTTTTTTATTAAAATATCAAGTCTTTAAAAAAAAAACAAATCAAATCAAATCAAAGATTTTATTACACTTCAAAAGTAAAAAAAATAGAAATCTTTTGATCTATTCACAAACGTTTATTTCCTTTTTCTTTTTAGATATATTTTTTCTATAAAAAAATATTCTTTATTTCTACAAAAAAAGGTGTCAAACGGGGTTTTGGACAAACATTTCTAGGCGCTGTCCTAGCTCCTCCCACCTTTGATTGATCGCCCTTCAGCGATTTATACGACTTCGACAAATAACTGCTATTTGCGGGATTGCAATTCGTAAAATTTGGTCGAAAAAAATTATTTGTATTTTTTTGCAGCTTCACGCTATATCCCGCTTATAGCAGGGTAGGCAGAGGGAACACAGAGTTTAACACACTCCATTCATTCTGGAAGTATTGCGTATTTAACATAAATGACTAGAAGTTGTATGAAAGTAAAATGTTGAAAATGAAGTAAAATGTTGAAAATTGTAATTTCTTCTTCCGCGTCACACATCATAAATTTCGAAAACGAACTCATAACCGTCGCGTTTACATGAGATACTGACCCACAATGTTTATACGTGTATATATAAACAATACAATATTCTAATAATTAAAGATAAATATGTACTCATGCCTACCAGCGGCGTA
>HE671249.1:33136-48698 GCA_000313835.2 Heliconius melpomene melpomene
TTAGGTTTTTTTTCTAATATTAAGAATTTCCTTTAGTTACTTTTACTTCTTTGGTTTGTTCATTTCGGTTACTCAGATATTTTTTCTAATAATAAATCTCCACTTATTATTATTTTTAACTTTATTTTAATTGATTTAGGTCTTATATTTTCGTCGGGCGGTAGCCGCGTCCGGGCCCGACCTAGTATATATATATATATATATCACTCACTCACTAATCACGAAATCTCAGAAACTACATGTGCTAGGAATCTCAAATTTTGCATAGACGTCACTAAGACGTAACCGCGAGCGGGCCGCTAGTTATATATATGACTAGCGGCCCGCTCGCGGCTTCGCCTGCGTGAACTACGTTACTATTAATTTCTGTCTCCATGAGTACCTACGTCCTATAAGCGACGTTCATGCGAAATTTGAGACTCCTAGCATTTGTAGTAACGAAGTTTCATACAAACTTTCAACCCCAAAAACAACCCCTTAGAAGTTGAATATTACAAATTCCCATCTTAGCGAGCACCTACGTCCTATAAGTAACTCCTATGCAAAATTTGAGATTCCTAGCACATGTAGTTTCTGAGATTTCGTGATGAGTGAGTGACCTTTCGATTTTATATATATAGATGATTTTTTTCTTGTCACTCCGGTAAACAGATAAACCGTGACGTTGATTTCCGCCACTCAAATAAAAAAAAATTGAAAAAACACCAGAATCTGTACTAACGCTAATACACTAAGGATTGAATTCGTTGTTTGATTTAAATACACATGGCAAGGTAGGAAATCTCATGTTTTGTTTTCATTCAGATACTTTCTACCAAATTCTGGAGGCACCAAAGCGAGGAAACGAAAATATACAATACTAAATTTCCTCGAGTGGAAATCGAACTCACAACCTGTAACGGCTGACAAGTAAGTACATAAAATAAAATTAACTGATGTTGCTTAACAACCATTGTTTCTTCGACACGTTCAAAAATACTTATAAAAATACAATATTTATAAAATGTACGATACGAGTATTGGTGTATTTCCGGCAGCCGTGGCCTGGCTGAGGGTAGATCCATTCATTTCTTGTGCGTTTGATCTGCGGAATTTCTTTTATCGGGTTTCTTCATTCACGTCAGACTGAGCAAGCTATTATTTATATTTTGTAGGGATGTGCGAATTTGTTTTTTTTATATATTAATATATTTATTGGTATAATTTGTTTAACGTATTTAGTAATTAAATATTGTCACAAGCGTGACTGCAAGCCACAAGTGCGACAAGTTGTTTGGTTCGATTCCTCGAGAAAATTAAATATTTAGTATTTTGATTTATTCGGTTTGGAGTCAATGCAAAACGTGCCGTTAAGTTGTCACCTCAACACGAAATGAATCCAGAATGCCGATTTCTAAGTGGGAAACGGAAGTAAGTTAATGCTAGGTTCCCAGATTCCCTCTACGTACCTACTATGATAGAGAATATAATACAGCGGGAAATAAAAAAAATCTTTAACTAAATAAACAACACCTAATATATCACTATAGCATAAACTAAATATTATTTCCCATAAATCCATGGAATGGAAGGGCCCAACCATAGTAAATTAAGTAATCAACAGCTATGACAAATGAGTGTACGCAATGGCAGGCGGGCATCTATACGAGTACGGCATCTGGCGTTAAAACAGGATATACGAGTACGATATCTCAATAATTTACTTTAGAGCCTAATGTTTTCATAGAGGGAGTGCTCGTTGGTTTATATTAGTATAGCAATATTTTAAATTTTGTTAGAAAGTTTTTAGATAAAATTTATTGTGATACGCATTGATTGATTTATATATTTTTTGTATATTAATAAATATTAAATTTCGGTATCGGACTTCTAAAATATTATGATTACAGAGACAAACAAAGACCTACTCAAGATGTCCATTAGCCTCTGAATGATTTTTTAAGTTTGATTACAGATCAAAGCAAAGCTAAGCTTGTATGGAAGTGAGTTCAATGTGTATGACCGGAGAAGCGTAAGGTTATTTATATTTATATAAATAACTTATTGATAAAAATAACTTTTTAGTATGCTATATTCTTTCTTGTTTAGCTTCAGTTGTATCCCATTCTATGGAATCGAACTGGGGGATCGACACCTATCATTGTACTTACAGTAGCACCCTTGTGCCCTAGCATCACAATTTACTGGCCTTTTGTACATATAATATGTGGATAAAAAAGTAATTTTGGTAAGAGATGCTTTCATCTTTGATGTTAGTAACCTAATGACACTTAGAATGATCCTTGTAGCATCTAACTATATATCTTTTTTATATCATTTTGAAGAGTGAACGTAGTTAAGGCTCTTCTTCGTTGCATTAAATTAGTCTCAAATCTACATAATCTAATATTTTTACTTCAGAGAGATTCTAGTATCAAGATACTTTGTTTCCCAGTTTACTATTAATTATCAAAGTATCGTGTTGAGTTACGGAACTCAACGTCGCGCCTTATTTTCTTACCAGAATGAGATAATGAAAATAATTAATTCCCCCGAGTGCGAAACAAACTATCCTTTCAAACACTTACATGATATAAATGATGCAGTATATATAGTCAGGCAAGTGATGTGTATCTGGACAGAGGCTGTTGTTTCCTTTCACAAATGACACGTGGACAACAATGGTGGTACGTCGTGGCGACGACGGTTGTGGGCTCAATGTCCACTCGAGAAAATGAATGATTATTTATTAATATTTTAATTTCTTCATTCTGACACCAAGGGAAAAGCCCAGCGTTGAGTTCCGCATATGGACAATGGAGTTTCTTAATGCTAGGTTCCCTTTGCCTACCCTGCTGTGTGCGGGATCGCGTTGCTTCCGTTGTTTGAACAAAATGTTGGTTTAAAGGGTTAACTGTTACTTATAACTAGGCATACTGAAGCGTGGACTTATCTAAATTATATTGTAACTAGTTTCTCCCTGCGGCTTCGCCCGCATGGTCCTATTGATATAATTAATAAGTGTGTACACATGTCACATTGTAAGTGCTCCAGGTAATTGATAGTGAGTTACACTGTATCTTGAACACTCAGAAAGAGTCATTTCTCATACAAAACATTACCATTTAATAACGCGGACAAAGCCTCAAGTACATAACTGCGTAATTTAATATATTTCTTTAGAAAATATTTTTTCTCAATAAGGTAGAGTGACAAGATAATAAAGTGCAAGAGTTATAGCATTCCTTGACCACCCACGTTCAGTACACACTCGTGTTGTTTGTAAGTGACCTGAAACGTACGTGGGCATAGATACAAATACGTAATAAACAATCGCCGAGTAATATTATTAAAGTGACATGATGTCATGCATTCCTTTGTAAAATATATTCTGTTCTAGAATTGCCACTCAAATTTCGAAATTTTACGTGTAGAGTGGCGGACCTTAACGCCGCACGTTGTTCCCTCATGTGGGCATCGAACCCCCCCCCCCCACACGTCGTGTTTACAGTCAAACGCTGCCCCAGTACGCCACGACGACCTGACGCACAGTTATATAAGGTTGTAGTTATTATTTATTACTATAGTTCAGTCTCTCCGCTCTCGGCACATGTCGCCACACTCGCAACGCTCACTTCCACTCGGCCGACCGGGCCGTCCCAACTTTGTTAGTTAATTGTTACAAAACCACTAATTCTAAACAAGTTTACTCTAATTTTCTCTTGTAAATTGAAACTGTATACAACTGGCACACATTTTGCCTTCACTAGTTCGTGTATTAGGATTTGCCTTGTTTCCAATAGTCTTAACGGATGGGGAAATTTATGCATTAGGTTTCCCCTCCCTATCCCGTTATATGCGGAATGGAATACAGCGTAAAGTTAAATAAAAGATGTAAGTATGTGGTTAAAAAAAATTGAGGACCTTAATACCACTCACATATCATTCCACTGGCATGATAATGAAGTTGGAAGGTGGGAGAAGAACCAATGAGTGGAAGCATATTCAATTAGTTTTTGACATATCATTCTTATTGCAAGCGATGAAGACCTGCCAATGGAACTGGAAGTTGACTGCTGGTTCATATACATTATCGTGGCGCAATGGGACCGTTCATTACTTTATTTATGATTATTGCAGGGGACAACTCTTCCCTCAAGGGGACGATAGTATTTAAATTATTTTATTTTCAAAGAATGAGTAAAACAAAATATGGATTGAGTTCCGCTACTCAACATATAATATCTTTAAAACATGCGGAAAACAGTATCTAAGTTTCCTTTTCTTTAAGTTTCCCCACTCTACTCAAATTTCTGTAATATTTGACTATTTATTGAAGAAAAGTACAAAGTATTTATAATAATAAATAACTATAACAACAGCTAAAGAAGAAAACATTCAAAACAAAGTAGTTTATCATATTAACATATCTAAACTATTTGATCCAAATAGGGCGTCTCGCTGTATCAAAATGAAGCTATTAAACTAAAACAAAAAGGCTGACCGCGTCAAATCTCACGATTTCGTGAGATGAGTCTTAAGATATATCTCGTTAATACAAATTAGATAGGATACAGAATCATAAAAGTGGTC
This sequence comes from Heliconius melpomene melpomene, assembly GCA_000313835.2. Classification (NCBI taxonomy): domain Eukaryota; kingdom Metazoa; phylum Arthropoda; class Insecta; order Lepidoptera; family Nymphalidae; genus Heliconius; species Heliconius melpomene. The sequence goes on from HE671249.1 coordinate 37,709, forward strand.
ATAAAATATACCATAGAGTGTTTTATTTTGATACAAATATTATTTGGTCCATAAATGTAACGGTATTTTGACTTAAGTATGATATTATTATTATTAGTTTTACAACCATCACGTTTAAAGTCACACACTATGCCACTGCGCAACAGCGGCCACTAACCTCTTCTGCTGCTATGTAATCCAACTTTGGTAACGACACATAAATAGGTCAAATCTACTAAACACTGACAATATATTACGGAAGGAGGGAAACGCGCGCCGACCCGCAAGTTGCTTTACTTGTTTGTTATTGTTACTTTGTGACATGGTGACTGTTGGTACTGGTTCCATTTCTTTATCTATGCAGCAGTACTAAAAAGGCAATATATATTATGTGGTTTTTATATGTATTGTTCTTTCCTATTTAGATATACCACTATAAGCATAAAATATGTATTATTTCTAATAGTAATTAAGTTTTTAATTGTAGTTATTGGCCTCAGAAGGAATTCGAATCTATAATAATGTAAGAAAAAAAAGTTGTATCAAGCCAATTATATGTATGTATATAGTTTATAGAACTATAGTTAATATATATAACGTTTCTTAAAATAAAGTAGGGTGCAGTATTACGACATTCCTTTAGTTACTTTCCGCTCTATTGTAGAGACATCGTGTGCTCAATAACGGAGCTTAACCGCGCTGTACTGAAGTTCATAAAAAATCTTTAAACAATTTTCTTGTGGCGAAAAATGAAAATGACATCTTACGCTAAGATATTGTGAAGGTAAAAAATTAAGAGATCTTATAAAGAATAGAGCTTAACGGTCAGTTAGGGTGTTTAGTTAACTAAGTAACTCGGTTAAACCGCTAACTATTTCACTTCCTATGCAAAACTTTTAGATAGAAGTAATTACTAGTACTACGTCACGCGTCAACCAATTTTGGGTTCTAATAATTGGTCCCGAGAGCAATTTCAATCGCCCGAGAACTAATAGTTTCTCTAACTGATATCACTTTGACGCGATCAAGTAAATGGTATTACGAATGAAGTAAATGGAAAAAGATAACTGTGTTATGCTAAACGGTTTTAATTTGACAGTTTAATTTTAGACTGATTGTGGATTTAAATGAATATTTTAATGTAATTTTGTTACATTATTCATGCCATAATAGTCGTGATAACGTTAAGCACCTCGTACCAATCCTAAATAAGGTACGGAATATTGAATATATATATACTAGCGGACGCGCGCAGCTTCGCTTGCGTATTTAGGGGTGAATTCTAATAACCCATGAAACATGTGTTCGATGAAATATTTTTAAGAGTCTAAATTTCAAATTTTATAAAAATTGGTGGCGATTTAAGAATTTGTCCATACAAACTTTCAACCCCTTATTTGCACCCTTAGGGGAAGAATTCTAGAAAGCTATGAAACACGTATTCAATTAAATACTTTTTAAAATCTAAATTTCAAATTTTATAAGAATCGGTGCCGATTAAATTTTTTTACCATGCAAACTTTGAGTCCCTATTTTACCCCTTTAGGGTTAACATTTTTCAAAACATTATTAACATTTTCCCTTCTTAGTGGATGTCCAGATTATGAAAGTAAACATCTGTCCAAATTTAACGTTTCTACGCACAGCGGTTACGGCTGTGCGTGCGTCTTACCTCAGTCAGTGAGGACAAGTCCTTTTATATATATAGATACGAGTATATACTTTCGTGACGAAATGGACGTAATCAAAATGTAGAGATCACAGTGACTTGTTACTAAATTCTTTTAAGATGAAAATATAATTTTACATAAAGTAAAAAAAAATCACAATACAAAAAGAAGGTTTCACTATACAATAAACAATGTATTTAATAATGAAAATAAAAAATAAAGTATACAATGATTCATCAATAGATTATCTCCTTCTTCTCCTGTCAATGCGTAGAAAATGAATGTTTTCGAAATGACTGTAGTAAGTTTTGTTTTGACGTACCTCAAATATTTCCGAGGCAATATGGTCGAGTACGCAATTCGCAAGTAGGACGATATTTCACAAAACACTCCACCTACCCTCAATTAACACCCCCGCGCCGCCAACTTTTCAATGTAAATACTCGCCAGGTGCGATGTTTGCTGGGACTTGGGGAAATCATTTCTATTTTGAACGCTTCAATATTGATATTTCAACCTGAAATATATAAAAATATAAAATAATTGTAATTTTCATTTTGCTGTTGTAACTGCGTGGCATATTGGTAGAGTAGGTAGTAACTGTCAGTCCTACATTTAAGAACAGGTTCGATTTAATTTGTAATTCTTAAGATAGCTAGTTAAGTTTTAGTGAAAGGTGAGCTATTTTTCACTCAATTGACATTGCGTGTCAGTAAAGGTCACTTCTGTTCTTTGTCTTACATTAAATGCCTCCACAACGTCATCCACTCTCACACACACTACGCCACGACATTCTCTATATAATATATTTTATATAGTCATATGCTATGACTTAAAATGAAGCTCTTTTATTATTTAAGGCGATTCAAATAAAGTAACAAAAAAATCATAAAAAAATATCTCCCGAGCATTAATATCAGCCCTGTTTATATTCATCGTGATATCTCATTGCTTGGTTTCCAATATTTTCTCGAAAAGCTCGTGAATATTTACAACGAGGTTATTGCTCTACGTCTGTATAATCTTGGCGTTTCGTATAATAGAATATTAAATTAGCTTAACCTATGCCGTGACAGCTTAATGCTGTTTGATAATATAAGCAAATAATATTACTTCGGGAAGAGCTCTTTGCTGTAGGTCGTTCTATGGTATATTTGTTATTTCTTTTTTCGTTAATATAATGCTTAAAATAATTAAACATATATTAATCAACATTATTTAATCGTTTATTTAAGCCGTCGGTCGAGAAGCAGCGGCACATCATTTGACTTCTAACGCCACGGTTGTATTTTTATCGGGGAAATAGACTATTTGTTTGCTCTAGTAACTACACACAGCGTAAGTTAACGTAACACAGCGTGGCTTGAGGATACAGCATGGAGCTATATCTCTGTTGTATAAAAACACATTTACTAACAACTTTATACATTTATTATATTTGGCAACACTAAACTGTAAGCAAAAATGTGCCATACATTTCGAATAAATATAAAATATAGGTACATAAAGAGAGCAGGAAGCGCAGCTCTAAGCGAGCCCCGGCGAGGGATGCCAATCTGAATTTATATTACCCACTATAATACTTTTTATCCCCAAATAAAAACTGTACAGACAAACTTTTACGATTGTTCGACTTGAGTCGAGTTTTGAACAATTGCCTTCAGATTTCCCTCGACACTCGACCAGTTCTCATAATCATTAAGCAAAAGTTTTAGTTTCATTCAGAATATCTGATGAGAACGTCTAAATTACTATTGGGATTCATTGGCACTCATATTGTAACTTATAAAAACAGATATTTTGTATAACTTGGCAGTCTCTTGGCAGCTCTAGAAGTTAATTAAGGTATGGTAAAATCATTCAAAACATTTCTGACTTCTTATTCCATGCTGAATCCCCCATGTAACAGAGAAGGCAGCGGGAGCGTAGTGGTGGTAGACACTAATAATGTGTGATGTAATCGCCTTATTGCTAATAAGGAACTGTCTGTCCTGACGACGTTTTCTTTATCCCATTGACATGTTTAACAATGGACAGCAGGTTAATAGGCAATTATACTGGATTATGATGTAAGTGCACTCTAAGCTGAACAAGACCGCTTACTGCTGTACTGTATACTGTTGTTTATTTATATGTTTATAAGAAATTCTCATTCAAGATAGAGACTTAAAAAATTCTTCGTCATTCTGTTTTCACGCGAATTTGCAGTTTTAATGCGCGGAACGGGGATTGAACCCACTATGGAATCATAACCTGGAAATAAGATAAAAAATAATAATAACTAGAAATTTATGTAGAGTCTAAGTCTTGAACTTTGTATAGAATTGAAACAAACGATTCCTAAGAGACAGATCACGCGTGTTCGCTAAACGTTGAGTTAATTGTGTAGTATGTGTTGACGCTGCAGATTGTAAGTTTAAAATGGTAATTAGTTGAGATGCATCGTATAATGTTACTCTAGGAAGTGGAGAACTTGGATACTCTGTTGCGGGGTTTGAATTTTTAATGGTCTTTTCTTTTCGTGTAAGTGATGTAGAGTTTTGTAATAAACAGTCGTTTTTAGTTGGAATTTATGATTTAGAAAAAGTAGCTTCACGCTTTTTCCTACACTACAGAGTAAGGAGAGAGTAAGTTTTGTGATTTATATTTTAATAATATTAAAAAAATGCTTAGTAAAACCCTGAGTAATGGTCATGGGAGTGTAATGTAACATAAAATACAAATAATTAAGAATAAAACATTTGTCATAAGTTGTGAAGAGAATATTCTGTTTCAAATTTCTATTTTATTATTAAAATATACTTTATTTATATAAATAACTTGATATTTGGTTTCAATTTATTGTCCGATTTTCGAAATATTACGTGTTCAGTATCGGAACGTAACACCGTCTCCTTGTTTTGTCTCGAGTTGGAATCGAAGCCACCACCACGACGGCCTTTTGAATTATAAATAGTTATATTTATATAAGTCAATCCAGTTTTATTACAAACATGTTTATAGCCGTTATACTTTAGTGATAGACACTTTTATGAATCCAATTAAGCGATCGTAACGTTGCTCCTCGGGGATAAAAAATTACTTTTGGTGGTCATTTAGATATTGATAAGAGAAATGCTGCATTTTCTCATCCACTCTCTAAAAGATGAGAGGGTTTGTTTATAAATCAACCTTTGTCGAAGTTTCTTTACAACTTTACAAGTTTTCGTTAAACATCGAAATACCTTTATAAGTACCTTTAAGTAACCTTTAACTTCGGTATGTGATTATGCTTCATTTAACTGATTCTAATTTTATCTGTCGTTTAATTTAAATTTATATTATGTGGGGGTTTTTGATTACATTTGTTTTTATTTATGCTTTGGTGAAAATAAAAGGTATAAACCTTACATAAGGAGATTTATGAACCAAAAATAGAGAATATATTATATCCTCAATCAACAGTAAGTAATAAATAAATATTAATAATAAAAAGTTTTCTCCAAAAGGTTAGTTGGTTTGAGTGAAGTAAAAATAATAATTGCAAAATATTACATCGTGCAAGAAATTTAGTTAGTGAGGCCGTCACGGGGCACGAGAGTGGTGCACGAGACCGTAACGCGACGATTGTAGGTTCGATTTTCACTCGGGTCAGTAAATTATTACTTATTAATATTTTCATTTATTTACTCTACTACCAAGGCAAAAACACTCAACAAGTAATGCCTCGAAAATTATAAACGGGGTCTCTTAACATTAGATTCCCTCTGTATACAGGAGCGCTGATAAAAATTTCTCTAATTTCTTGTGAATTCATAACCGTCACGTTTACAGAAGAGTCTATATAAAAATAGTCGAATCTAAGACCTATTAATTATTAATAATCATTAACCACTAAACTAAGAGGTCAATCAATAATCATGTTTCCTCCAGTGACGTGGAACGCGTTTTTGTGGCGCTCTCAGCCGCCGCTCGATTCTTAATGCCTCTATTAGAGAGATTAATTACCATCAGAATAAAAACAACACAGATTTTTTTCCATTTCCTTACAAATTTAATTAATTACGATACAAATCTAAGGGGTTTTAGTTTTGGAATGAAAGTTATGCTTGTATTCACAATTTGTATATGAAATTTGATATTTAAATTTAATCATTTATTATGTAGAGACGTTATGGTTTTAAATTATGTTCGTTATCATCATCTTTATAGCAGTCTGTTGAAAATTATAGGAATAACTTAAATATTATTGGAAATATTCTTGACAGTGATTATTTTGATACCATTTATAGAACAAGAAATATATTTGATGAAAGGAAGCTCTCTCCAAAAGCCAATCTCACAATATTTGTATGTTTGTATTTGTTGATTAGTTTTCATTATGTAATATTTAGAATTGTATGTAATTTAATCGATGTGAATACACTATTTATTATTTTATTGGAACTGTTTTCTAAATTCTCTTTAGTTGCGACGTTCAGATTACACCATTTCACTTTATCATTTATAACATAAATCCAAATAATTAAGTATAAAGCTAAGGAAATATAATATTTTTGTTTAAAATACTTCATTTATTATAAATGTTTTGGATAAACGATCCCATCCCCGTGTTGACTAGCGCTCGACCCTAACCCCTCTTCCGCGCGAGTTAATATCACATATCTCTTGATATAAACGTTATATCACTTTTATAAAAAGCTCCAAAAGTATCGATAAGAAACGAGACGAGCTTTGAATTAACAGAGTTAAGTTACATGAAGCTTCACTTAAAGTATTATTTAATCAACTTCGAGAGGATAAAGCTAACTTAGTTAAAAAGCTCATCTAACTTACAAGCGAGCTTTTGTTACAATTCCTTTAAGGACGTACTAAGGGTTTTATTGTCTACAATTTTCTAATATGTCATAGTGGTGCAGTCGAGATGTATTTTATTAAAACATGATGGTAGTGGGCTCCGACCGAACTTAGGAGAAATGTATACATTTAAGAGTATTATACCTCGTCCGGCGTGCCATACAATATAAAAGCAATGTAGAGAATAAGGATAGGAATAATATAAATCTCTCTGCACGTTCGAATATAAAATGCGCCAAGAAAAGAAAAAATATGTGTTATTTTTCTTCTCCTAAATATGCTAATATGATTTTCTCAAATGCTATCGTTTAACGCGGGTTTATTTCGTTTGTCGCATCATCGTCCCAGACAGTGGCGTGCCGCCTGCCGACGGAGTAGGACGTGTACTCGCTCTCTCTGCCTTCACTGTCGAGAAAGAATACGATCGAATATCAAAACAACGTTATTTTAATACTAGTTCAAATTACATGTCTTATAACAAAAAGCTTTCAAGTTTTTTTATTGATATTTGTGTTACAAAGTTAAATTCATCTATTTTATATTAAATTTTTTAACGAAAGTGTATTTAATGTTGGTATAAAGTGACACCAAGCCCATGATATTACAACCATGATATTTAAAATGGGAGGGAAACCTCCAGGCAAGAATCCACCAGAGAAAACTGAGAAGAAAGAGGACGACAGTTGTGAGAAATGTCCGGAACCCTGGGTGTACTGTGTGGTGTTGTATTGTGCGTGTGCCATGAGTCTCATATCTAGTGGATACAGTCTCTACAAACAGCAAGGAGTCCAAGATAGGCTCTCTCTTTTAGAAGAGCAACATTTGGCCTTAAGAAGTGCTGTTTTAGAGCCGCAACAACCTCTAGTAGAGCGTCTTAGACGAGAAGCTTATTCCAGACCCTTAAGTTACTGGAGGCAAAGAAGAAGCATTCGTGATTATGGTGATTGCGTTTGTCCACCAGGTATTTGGAAATTTTATATTACTTTTATGTAGAGACTAAAAATCAAATAAAATCCGTATTTTGTATTATAATGCTATTCAAAAGTTATACTTACTGTTACTGTCCGCCACCTTAGTCATGTTAATAAAATATTAGATGTCCTACGTCTCTTATTACTGCATAAAAAATAAGTACATTAATTTAATAAATTACGCTCTGTCTAGGTATTTTGCCTCCGGTGACGAAGCAATTTTCTTAAAATGCCTACAAAAAATGTAATAAAAGGTTCGGTATAATGAAGTTAGTAGCCTTTGCAGACCGTCATGATAAATAGTAATAAGTATATAATTTATATTTTTTATTTAATTGTCTGTACACATTTGTTACAAATCTAATAAAACATAATATGTCGTTTAGCTATATTTTAATTAAGATGTTTAACATAAATGAGCAACACGTATACAGAATATTATCCATATACTCGTAGGTACATGGTAGAGCCGCAAATTACATTCACTTGTTATACATAAATTTTATTAGTTTTTTCCCATTTCTAAGAAAAATGAATTTATTCAGTGACAATCATGATTGAGAAATTACAGTTCTATGGTTATATTGTACAAATAAATTTATAAACAAAGCTTCAGTCTTAAAGAAAATTTGTATGAATCAGTCTATCACTTATTTTTAAAAAAATCTAGCAAATACATATAAGTGATATAAACATTCCACTCCAGTCCGTAACATAAATATTGAATTTGGTGGACGACAACCCGACAAATCGAATACGCAGTCGTATTTACTCGCTCCGACACCGGTAAATAACTATTAAAATCGATCAACTCTATTAATATTTGTTCAGTACCGACAAATTCCTTGGTATTCATTTCTATGTACTGAACATCGCTTTTCACTTTTCTCGAAATTCTTAATATTTTACAAGCAACCTACGTAGGTTGCTCTACTTGTGTTAGAGAATGACTGACTGACTGTGTAGAATGCTATCCAGTCAAAGTGTGCCACTATGGAATATAACCGCCGCTGTCGCATTAATAACATCAATATAAACTATAACATTGTCATTTTGCTATTGATTTCAAAATATTTACGTAACACACGAAATTCGTAGCGATTTGCATTCATCCTATCATTATTTACAGTATTAACGACGGTAGAGCGACAACCACAGCGCTCAATCGATATATCATTCTATTCGTCCGCATTCAATCGTAATTATTGTGATCTATTATTCTCTACTTTTTAACAATAACATGTAATCGCTGGTGATTGATAGGACAAGTGACTCTACATCCGCCTCTAATTTAACAGTATATATATAACTGAAACTATATATATATAATAAAAACTCTGTCGTATTGAATTGTAATAAAAATACTGAAATGATTGTTCTATTAAAAAAATCAAATCAACCATTTTTTTAACTTACTAATGGTGTTGAAGAACAAAACCCTAGGTTTTGTTACATAGTAAATTAAAACAACGGGATATGAACGTGTAATTTATTTAGTTAAAATTTGAGATTTGCTAAATTTGCAATTTTTAAATTAGCACAATTTTATTGTATTTCTGATTCTAAGAGGTCATCGTGACAGGGGCACGAGAGGGTGACTGTATCGCGACGGTTGTGAGTTTGATCCCCATTCGAGAAAATGAATTATTATTTATTAATATTTTCATTTTCTCGCTCAGGCACTAAGACAAAAAGGCCAGTGCTGAGTTTCACCACTTAACACGCAATGCCTCGAAATATTCTTTGGAAAGTGGGGAACGTAGTGTCTTAATACTAGGTTTGGTTGCCTGGTTACCCTGCTATGTGCGGGGTAAAATATATAACAAAACTTATTATAGACCTTATAAAGAGAAAAGAATAAAGAGTTTATATAAAATTAAGAAAATACCTCAGTTTTGTATAAAAAATTGACAGTCAATCTTTTAAACTCTTAATTTTACCTTAATCTGTATTCACATCAACCCTGTAATTTCGTACCGGTCGCTTTTAAGAGACCCTTTCAAAAAGCTATTAAATTTTTCCGTCGTAATACAGGGTTAATCCCGGCCGACTGTCAAATAACCCCATAGTTATCAAAACCCTCAGGCGTTGATCGAAAAATTGATAAACGGTTGAGATGGCGCGAATACGGTGCCAATGTGACACTTAAGGTTCATAAGTCCAAGTTAATACAGATTTGAGATTGCAGCTATATATTGTAAAATATACATATCTATATGTACAACTGTACATTGTGTATATAATGCACGTCAAATAACGAACATAACAAAACTAAATCCCTTATTACAACATAATAAAATTGAGAAAGGCGTCGCCACTCGCCGTAAATAAATAAAATCTACTAATTTCTAAAATCCGTGGGAACGAGCCTACAATCGATAGAAAAAATAAACTGAGGGTACCAACAACCCCGTAGCGATAAAGGTGACGTGTGCATGTGACAGCGCCCTACGGGTTGCCACACACGACCACATAAAACGTGGAAAAAAATAGCGTAAATAAGATAATGAGATTGTTATTTATGTGTTTTTTCATAACATAGAATTTTATTAGGCATAGTGAATCTGGTGACTTATCTAAACAGATTATGAGAGAAGACAAAGGTCTTTCAGATTTTTACCTCTTTGAAACATTGTGTGTTAAGTGGTCGTCCAAGTTAAAATATATTTTACCATCTCAAATAGGTACATGCAATGCGAGCTCCATACGGTTTTTTAATGAAGCCAGGGAATATACATTTACTGGCTTAATCAAAAATGTATGAAACTCGCAAAGCTCCGTAATATTCTTTAATTTAGTTTTATAAATACAATTAACACCAAATTTTCTCCGCACGCTGATTGAACCAATTTAACTCGATTGGCTGTCAAAATAAAAATAATTTTTATCATACAAATATTTGCGCCATAAAGAACGACAGCGAGTAAATTTCAATCCAATATATTGGTGAGTGGGAGCCGTCATTTACACTCTTCTTTTAGATACGGAAAATATTTTTTTCATGTTGTTTTCTAAGAAAAACCTTGTAAAATGTAAAAAAAGATCTCATTTTTAATTTTCTGTTTCGCATTGAGTCGCCGAACTCAACGCCGCGCTATGTCCACCAAAGCGGAATAGTGGAAATAATTTATATATAGTCATTATCCCTAAGTTGAGATAGAATCTAAAACTATTAGATTTACAGTCTATTTTTTTTAAAAAAGAACGGCTATATTTTGAGTTATTTATATAACATGTTACTGAAGACAAACTGAGAATCCGCAACACGTAGCGGAAGCCCCCCGGCCCCCCGGTATCGTTACTCTGTTACTATTATTTTCAGCGTTATATTATTTAGCTCATAATTGGCCTTCCTCGATACATCAACTATTCAACACACTTCCGACCACTACTACCTGAGATTAGCGCGAGCAGTCAAACAAATTCATCTACTTTATATTATTATATCGTAGTTTATACCAAAACTCAGGCGAAACTCGGTCTAGTATTATAATAAAAACATGTCCTGTATGTGCTAGCAAGTAAGCACTAAGC
>HE671250.1:0-34278 GCA_000313835.2 Heliconius melpomene melpomene
AAAATGCCTGGCAATTACAAACGAATATATATTGGTCACAAGAAGACATGGATAAGGCTGCTAGAGCAAGGGCATTCAATAGCCGCAGGTGACGAAGTTTATTCCCTTTTGGAAAAGGAAGTGACTGATAACGGAATCCAACCTCATAGAATTTGCAACATGTATGAATCTGGCGTTAATACTGTTTAAAAGCCCCTCAGCAAAGAAGAAACTATTTATTTGTGAACTATGCTCGACATATAATGATGGCGTTTTTATGCCACATACTAAGTGGCATACTAAAAAAAAAAAGTATGTCATTTTACCCTGTAGATATGTCGTCTTTCACTGGTCGACCTAAGTGCGATTTTTGTTTGTTTTTATGATGTTTGAAAGATGATTGTTCTGAAACTAAAATAATTTAGTTGATTATGAAATATATAATAATACACAATATGCTGTTCTCAGATGACTTTATTTATTTGAAATATTTGTCTTCAAACAAAAAGTATGTCATCTTAAGCACAATTCCCCTAATTAAATATCGTCTTAAGAGTAATAAAACATAATATTATTGCCCATAATAAAAAAGTAAATACCTAATTATATTAGATATATTTTATTGTACGAAGGCGCTCATATTTTAATGGTTTTTTTGGCCTGGGTTTCATGATTTTACTGGTTTTAGGAACACTTGTGAAAACGGCAGAGAACGAAGTCGACCTTGGGATCATATCAATTCAGATTGGTACCGTCAGCACTTAATAAACTTATTGTTTATATTTTTTCCAAGACATGTTGAACAATGAGTCGTTCAATAGAATTGCTTGTGGTTGAAACAAGAACTTACACACTTACAACAAACTAATAAATTGCGCGAGACTATAGTAGAGTACGTATGGCGTAACTGGAATGATTTAAGTATCTACACTAGCGCTCGAAACGGGAATCCTTACTCTTCTAAAGAAGACATGCTTTGCTTAACTACGTACGGAGCTACTTCCGAAATAAAGGCTGCAGTAGATTTGTACAATATTAAGATAGAAGTGTATTATCACAACGGTGTCCTACTTGGTTTATTCGGCGAAGAGAAATGTCCTATGAAGCGCTTACTCTAAACTATGTTTTAAAAAGAGCAACTCTTGAGTTTCTTGCCGTAGCAGCTTCCTATAGGAAAAGTACTTGTAATCTTCCTACTTATAATTTCTGAACAAAAAGTAATGATATCCCATCAAAAACATAAATGTAAAATGAAAGCCAAGTTTTGTAATAAAACGTATCCTTTCAGCGATAAAAGAAGTGAGATGTAAATGTATGCCAAGTTCAATGGTCAGTCCTGAAATTTATTTTTAACAATATAAAATATTTTATAACAACTGAAAATGCCCATTCTTCTTACAACTTGGAGACTTTATTTATGTGTAATATCTGACTTGGCTAGTTTTCAAATTAATTTACATCGATATAAATGAATGTATTCAAATTCTATTCTACTCAGATTCTACTGTAAATTCTTATGAATTAATTACATTAATGTTACAATTTAATTTTTCCTATTGTTCATGTTACTCTGTTATATAATTTATAAATGACTACTACAACTACTTTACTATTACAATTAGATCTACAATTAATATAAAAATTACATTTAAGTTTTTACGTTCAATATAATTATATTTTAAACCCGTATAAGACTTAGAAACGTGACAAAAATAGCCTCATACTGACGTTGGCTAAGTCGGGAATATAAATTGATTTCAAATTGCAATCGCACTCAAGTTAACTAAAGCCCACTCTGTGTAATGCTTTTACTTAGCGCCGTCGCAGTGTAAAACGAATGCTTTGGACAAGAAAAACATTAAAAAACCTATGAATTTTGTACTTTTTGAGTAATACGAGTATAATTTAAATTTGAGGCTGATTGACGGTCCTGGGTTCGGTACACTCGGGAGAAGTAATAATTTTCATTTCCTTGTTTTAACAGCAACCAGCTCAATACAAAACGTTTCCAAATTTGGGCACAAAGTGAGGAACGGAGTATCTTAACACTGCCTAGTACCTACCCTGCTATATGTAAAATACAGCGTGAAGCCAAAAAAATATTTAGCCCTCAATTACTTAGAATTCAGTTTCATATAAAAACATCCGTTTTCCATAGAATCTTTAAAGTGAAACAATTCGTTATTTAACACCACAAAACATAGAACAAGTGTTCCCGCGGGCGCCGCCTGTTATTATTCAGTAAGTCCAAATAAATTACGTTACATCTAACTCTGGGGCACGTCCTCCCTGAAGATTAAATAAAATTGTCCCCAAATAGCTCCCTAATGAAATATAGTGTCCTGTACCTACTCTACGACATTATCCTACCAAATTCTAAAGCTTGACAAATATAGCACTTCAAATTATAAAATGGCTTAACTCAGCAATATAATATTTATTTTAGCGCATGAACGCAGGGCTAGGACACTCCGCTACTCACTTTCCGCCGAATTTTAGAGACACTGCGTGTTGAATGGCGAAACTCGACACCGGAGCGAAGACAGGACTGTTGTCACGCTTACAGACCCTGCGCCACGAATGGTCTCAGGTAACGGAAGTGTCTAAACACTCAGTTCCTAGGTTCCTTCTGCCCTACGCTGCTATGTGCGAGATACAGCTTAACGCTAAAAGAAAAAAAAAGAGTTATACTATTTCGACACAAGAACGTTTCTTATAGTACATACACACACTGAATAGCGGCAGGCCTATAGAGTTAGTAGGCTTAAGTGCTATTCTTCTCCTTTGATATATGATCAGTACTTTATCTAAGTAACCTGTGATCGAGATACTGCTGTTATTTGGTTAACTAAGGAACTACTCTAATGTACGAAGATTTCTTATTTTGATTTTATTTAACTGGTTTTTGACTGCGGCTTCGTCTGCGTGGTTTAATGAAAATAAATAAGAGCTGTTTGATTTTTTTTATCTCGGACGTGGTAGGATGGGCTAAGGGAACCTGGGAATCTAGTGTTAAGACTGTCCATTCCCTACCTTTTGCGCCTTTCGCGTCGGTAAATATTTAATTTCTGAACCGAATCCAAAACGTGCCGCGTCTACAGTCACAACCTTGCTTGCTCAATCGTATTTGACTAATGACACATTCTAAGTGCCCTATATAACTCTAACCCCAGGTACAAGAACCGAAACCCTTAACTTCATGTAATATAGTTCATAGCCGTACCTACCTAAAAATTGTCTACCCAGTTCAATAACATTGTTTCAATTCAAGCAGTTAAGACGCTCCTTTCTCCAGTTTCCGTCCAATTTTCAAGACATTGCACAGTTCTGGAAATCAACATCGCATTTTGTCTTCTGATCAGAACGGCGTGCTTACATTCACACGCTGTCTCGAACCATTTACTCTTATACTGTACATGCAAGTATGGGTATGCTATATTCGAATTTAAGCTCTCCAAATATAAAATATATATCTATACGTACATTCACACACGATACGAGCAAAGAAGAGTTCCACTAATCGTTTAATTGCAAATCGTTGTTCCCACCCGAGCCTTTAATTCCACTGAGTGCGTATACATTATTAATTTTGTTTCGAATGTTTTCCACCTTTGTCAGATTTTGTTATACGCTACGAACTTCGGATACTGTACTAACATTTTGAGGTAAAATTTAAGGTGTAAGGTTTCATTGTCTTATCTATAGATTGTTTGATAGGGTATCTGGGAACCTAGTACTAACACTGCGTTCCTATTAAGCCACGTCTGTCCCCCACTCTGGAGGTATAAGATGTTATGTAGTGGAGCTCCAAGCCGTGCTCTGTCTCGATGCCAGAGCAAAGAAATAAAAATATTAAATGTTTCATTTCCTCGAGTGGGAATCGAACCCACAAGCGTTTACAGTTTGCAACTGGCCTCAAAGTTTGATAAACTTCGATAAAAGTCACTTATTAACTATAACGATAAGTTTGTCTAGTCCGATCATTTTAATTTACTACTAATTTAAGTAAATTCAGATATTATAGGAAATTGAGGCCGTTGTGGCGTGGGTTGCAAGGTTGCAAATGCAAGGTTTCTTGGTTCGAATACCGCTTGGGAGGAATTAATTATTTAGATTTTCGTCGCCCTTGACAAGGCAAAGTCAAAGCAAAACTAGTTTTACGACACTCCGTTCCTCACTTGTCCCCTTCCGAGCGACTGCGTGCTAAGAGGTTACGCTGTTAGAGCTTAGAGCGAAGTAAATCAAAATAATAATTCCTCAACTAAACATTCGTTCTTTTCAATATAAACATTACAATTTTAATGTATTTCTTTTCTTTATACAAGCACTTTCCACATTCCAATATTTAAATTTCAACCCACTATCATCGTTATACAAAACAAATCTCAATTTTACTTTCATATCATGTATCTACTATGTATATAATATAGTTAATTTGCATAGAGAACCCTGGATGTTAGCTTCCACTGGTTTTTCAATTAACATCGACGTAATGGAAGCCACGCTCCGATGAATGCGTCGATACTATCACACCACTTTCATAATTCTTACAAATAGCTGACCTGGATAGCTTGTTTTGACCTGGGATTGGCCTTAAATACTTTATAATAATCACATATTTTATGTTTCTATATAAAATTTGTTATAATTGCGGTTCGTATGCTATCTGTTAGTTGGACTAATTGCCTTTATAAAGGAGTCATGGCGTCTGTAGTCGGTCATACGTACACATGCTTTGGATCAATCTGTTATTATAAGATTAAAGTTTTTTATCAATTGATTTATTATTTTTTAATATCTTTATTTATTTAAAGATGGGAAAAACGTAAAGCAGAAAATATAAAGATATTTTCTACATCGTGTTAGAAAAGACTTGGCCTCCATATCTTGAATCAATATATCTAATTCAGCGGAAAATGGAAAACATAGGAATGCATCAGACAACCTACTTTCTGCTTACGATGCAAATAAAAATAGAAGATTCTGATTTTGTCTTTATTTTTTTATACTTTATGGGGCATTAAAAATAGGTATACCAAAAAATTTTAAATAGGTAAGTTTCATCATCAACAGCCATCTTTTGTCCACTGTTGGACATAGGCCTTCCCCAATTCTCGCCACCACACTCGATCCTCAGCTTTTCGGACCCATCCGCTTCCCGCCAACCTCTACATTTTAGGTAAGTTTACTTAAAATGTATTTTTTTTCACTGTAAATGACAGATTAACAGCAGTGAATGACAGCATTCGACTGTAAACATGGCGGTTTTTTTTTATTTTTAATTATTGCAATAGGTGCATCATCGTTCTAAAGTGAATTATGCTAAGTGATACAACACTGTTCGATCCACATTCGGTAGAATGATTATATTTAAATTGTTTCCACTTCCCACTCTGGTAGAGAAGCACGGTCTCGTGTTCTGTTTTTGAGAAAAAAACTGAGTGTCTTAACAATTTCCGACGACTAGTGACGTGACATGTATATATGCTATTATTTTGCTCTGAACTTTTTGTTCAATTATAATAAAATATAGCCTGAGTGTAGCTTTCTGATTGTGAATATATTTTATGATCGGATCAGTATTTTCGAAGATTTGCCCTTACAAACAAACAAACAAACAAGCAAAGTTACAAATTTTACCTCTTTATTATATTAGTTTGTTATTAAATCTAAATTTACATTATTATACATATTATTTTTATTTTCGATAAAAAAAGTATTGCTTACATAAACATAGCCTTACCTCTTTCGATCCCACAATAAAAGCTTTAAGCTGTTTATGAAATATACTCTGCGTTACATACATTATCTATTCGCTTGTGGCTCTACGACTTCAATAATTGCGCCCGAGCGCCGCCTACCGTTATTAAACAGTACGTGTAGGGTTCCTTGGCCATTTAATTAGGAATTTAAATTACATTTTTTTATCAGGGGAAACCTGGGAACCTATTGTTATAACACTCTGATTCCCCATTAAGGCACTTTCGTTTCCGAATTATCTATTTTATTTAATCTATATATATAAAATCGAAAGGTCACTCACTCATCACGAAATCTCAGAAACTACAAGTGCTAGGAATCTCAAGTTTTGCATAGGAGTTACTTATAGGACGTAGGTGCTCGCTAAGACGGGAATTTGCAATATTAAATTTTTAAGGGGTTGTTTTTGGGGTCGAAAGTTTGTATGAAACTTCGTTACTACAAATGCTAGAAGTCTCAAATTTTGCATAGATGTCACTAGGACGTAGTCATGGAGACAGAAATTAATAATAACATAGTTCACGCGGGTGAAACCGCGAGCGGACCGCTAGTAATCTATATATATAAAAGGACTTGTCCTCACTGACTGAGGTAAGACGCACGCACAGCCTTAACCGCTGTGCGTAGAAACGTGAAATTTGAACAGATGTTTACTTTTGTAATCTGGACATCCATTAAGAAGGGATTTTAAATAATTTTAACCCTAAAGGGGTGAAATAGGGGTTCAAAGTTTGTATGGAAAAAAATTTAAATCGGCACCGATTTTTATAAAATTTGAAATTTAGATTTTTAAAAGTATTTAATTGAATACGTGTTTCATCGTTTTCTTGAATTCTCCCCCTAAGGGTGCAAATAAGGGGTTGAAAGTTTGTATAGATTTTTTTTAAATCGTCACCAATTTTCATAAAATTTGAAATTCAGACTCTTAAACGTATATAATTAAACACATGTTTCATGGTTTTCTAGAATTCACCCCCTAAGGGTGCAAATAAGGGGTTGAAAGTTTGTATGGAAAAATCTTTCAAGCGCCACCGATTTTTATAAAATTTGAAATTTAGACTTAAAAATATTTCATTGAACACATGTTTCATGGGTTATTAGAATTCACCCCTAAATAGGCAAGCGAAGCTGCGCGCGTCCGCTAGTTTTATATAATTATCGAGATTTTATACAATTAATAATTATTTAACATAGGATATTCAAGTCTCAATCATCATGTTTATAGTCTCAATGTAAGATAGCCTTAAATATATTAGTGAATTATACTTTATTTAAAAAAAATCAAAAGCAAATTCCTTTTGGAATTCGTCCAAAACAGTTCAACTTGAACAAACTCTAAGAAACACGTTATTTAAAAACTTTTACTCATAATGCAAGTATCTACTTAAGCAATTCTAAAGTGATGGAAACTACAGTAAATATCAAATACTGAACACATCTTTGAGGCCGTCGAGGAGCAACAGCACAGTGTCTTAACTTAACCTTTAAGTATGGACGTCGGGTCTGACAGACCCATCTAGGTCTACGAATTCTACAAATCGGCCACTTCTCGGTGACCTCCGCCACTGAGTCGCTCAGTACCTTTCGTATTAATGACAAAATGAATGTAAATAGCAGTGGTTGTGTCTCTGAGTTCAAAACACGTGAGTATTTAACTTTCTAAACGGCGCATGGGTCTGTCAGACCCGACGTCCATGTTTCCCATACATGAATGACTTCAAAACGCCATATATTTTTATAATATTACAAAATATACTTTAATATTTAAATTGTATTATTTGTATTCAAATGTTTTTATTGTTATATATAATATATTATTTTGCATTGTTTGTTATATATTTTAGTAATTTAAATATTATTTACCTAAAAAAGATTGAATTTTTTTTGTTTTTATGATAAAATGGAAAAAAATGATCGACCAAGCACGTCAGGGACAAAAATGTCGGTACTTTATAATCAACATCTAATAAAAGAATTGGACGACGACATTTTATAAAGAAAATAGCACTTCATCAAATAAAAAAACGCGTTTCGTATACTAAACTACTCTAAGAATTGAGAATGACTTTGACTCGCGTTTCGCGATCTGATTTATCATTTATTGAACATGACGCTAAAAAAATAGTTTAGGGTTCTTGAAAAACATGTACACTTTGCCCCCAAAAGATATATAGAAAGACAACACATACTTATATTGACTGCAATCGTCCTGTTTGCCTTCAATGTTGAAAGCCATTGTGTATCGATGTTCAATAATACCTTATCTTGAGGTGTTGTCAAAATTTTTATTTTATAACATAAGATGTAATTTCTTTATTTTTTTTATTTGTTAGACTTTATATTTTGTTAAAAAAATATTTATTTTATTATCTGTCTTTTTTTTATAGTATTATTTTCTTAAGAGTCATCCCATGTGGCCAAAGACTGAAATTGTGACTTTAAGTTACTTAAATCGTAAACTTTAATAAAAAGCGATTTTATTTATATTGATTTTGCTTGATTTGAGACTATTCATGTAAACTAAAACATAAAATTGTCTTCTTCCTTTAAAAAACTGACGGAATATGACCAATAAATACAGTGGTCTGACAGACCCGACGTCCATATTTGTGTTATAAAAAAATCACGTCCATAGTTAAAGGTTAAGTTTTGGGTTCAATTTGTATTCAGGGAGTCATTTTCCTCTCTCTGATAACAAAACAATCCGTCACTCAACACGCATTGTCTCGAAAACAGTACGATGCGTAGGGAACGGGCGTCGACCCTATAAGTGAGAGAATGTGAAGCTAAAAAAAGAAAAATAATTTTTTTTAGCCCGCACATAATAGGCAAAGGGAACCTGGGAACATTAAAATACTTCCATTGCCCGCCTTCAGCTGAATTTTTGGACGAAACTGTTTTTTTTTTGTTATTACTATTTTTAATTCAAAATGACTATCAACAAAATAAATAGTCAGCTCTACGGAACCACTTCTCAACCACTCTGACTCATTTCTATCCGTTTTTTATTATTGAAAAGCCTCGTTTTTATAAAAACCCTCGTTCATAAAACACCTCTTTAACATTATGCCGGGTCTATACGCTCCAATTAACCGACTTTAAAAAGAGTAATGAATTCGCGGGCATTTTAAAGACAAAAAGACGCGGTAATTGCTTATTTTCAAAATATTGCACTAACTTTGATGCAGGAATGCTTTTTTAGAACATGTTTTGAAAATAATAAGATAGCGGAATTAGAACCCGCGCCTAATAGAGATCATGTCTGACCAGATAGGTTCTCACATTCCCTCTGTCAGTCTGCTATGAAGCGTATAATTAAAAAAACAGATTTTGATATGATTTTGTAGTTAGGTTTAAGGCTTAGGCTTAATTAGATTCAAATATATAGTACAAAAATATTTTTACGTAATAGATTGTGGGTCAGTTTTTTCTTCAACGCTATGAAAATCAAAATACGGTTTAGAGTTCCGTCGTTCAACAGGTGTTTCGAATGCGGTTAGAAAGAGGAACCGCCTACGAAACGTAACGCTGTGTTTAGTCTCATAAAATGACGGGAACTATGACAACATATGTTAGTATGTATTTTACCAATAATTAACTATTAATAAAATATTTTAAAGTATGTAAATAACTGTATAACACACAATGACATGATAAGGCTCAACGTTTACCACAGTGCTAGTTGTAAATCACCTCAATAAATACAGTGATACAGCGTCGTTGCGTGTTGAACGTGTTTAGCAACAACCGCTGCGCTGGCGCGGGGCCAACTGATAACTATTACTTGGTACGTTGGTTACCTAACTTAGGGTAGCGAAGTGCAGCGTTGAGTTCCGCCATTCAACATAGTATATCTTAAAAATTGAATGACAACCATAAAGACATTCTTTACGGGATACAAAGTGACGCTAAAAAAAAGAAAAAAAAAGGCTCAAAAATTCGGCGGAAAGTGGGAAATGGAAATGTCTTAATGAGAACGGAACTGTATCATAAAATTAGGTTCCCAGGGTCCCTTTGCTTACCTTCATATCATTGTGTTAAACTTCGTTCCTTTATAGGTGTCATAATATAAGAATCTACATTATTATTATCGTATCATTGGTATATGCACAGTACACGTATATTCGTTAACAATATCTAATATCTATTAAACGTTATTACGCTACATTACTATTTATTATAATCTACATATTAATACAAATTGCCTATAAAAGCTGCACTATCCCGTTCAATATTTCAGAATACATCTGCAACATTTATACCTCAATAATTATTTTATTAGACTACTATGAGCAGTTTTGAATCATCAAGTTACATAGAAATGTCAGTGGCAGTCCTGCAGGAAGCTTCCACCGGAAAGTAAGGCAGTTCAGTTGAGAAGAGCCGACAAGGCTGTAAACGTGCAGAGGTTGGAGTCAGTCACTTTCATTTCCTCGCTCTGGTAAAAAGGCGCTTTTTAAATTGAGCGCTTCGAGGGAAACAGTGTCTTAACACTTGGTTCCCTCCGTCTTCCAGAGAATATATACAAAATACAATATGAAGAAAATAAAATATTATAATAAAAAATCACAAAACATAATGACTCACATAACACAAACAAAATGTAATGATTTGAGGAATAAGCCGTGCGGGCAAGAGATTATAGTATAAGAGATATACATATATGAGTGTCTGTTCTTATTAACACACTTCCATTCTTCACTTTCCGCCGAATTCTAGAGACATTGCATGCTGACCAGCGGAAATAAACGCCACACCACGGAATGAAAATGTTAAATATTTTATTTCCTCGAGTGGGAATCGAACCGACAACCTTTCGCGTTAAAAGTCGCACGATTGTACCCCTGCGCCACGACTAGGCGTTCTCAGCTTTATTGAAAGTGTAACGGAATTACTAAAGCTAGTTAATTGACTTATCTTAATTGTATGTATGTATGTATATGTAAGGGGTTAAGATGGTCGATAGTTATTAATGAGCAATCTATCATTGTTTTCCATGATATATGAACCATAAGTTACGATACAGCTTTTATTAGCTTATTCTCAGTTAGTCTAGGGACTTCATGGCGCAGTGGTACAGTGCCTGCTTGCAAACATTCGGGGAAAATATTATATATTTATTTCTCCGCTATGACATGGCTCAGCACGCACCGTTACGAACTTTGAAACGGTGCATACCAGAGCATAGATATGATGATTTATTCCCCGAGTGGAAATCGAACCCACAATCGACGTTTAACGTTAGACGCGGTGCAGCTGCTGGAGAAATGAAAAATATTTATTCTTCGAGGAAAATTAAGAAAATCTTGTGATATTCGACATTCTTTATTATATTGATAAAAAATATATTTTAAGAATAGAAATTGAAAATGATAATAAAGAATACAAAATTGTCCAGATACGACTATGATAATTTAATATACAAAAATAACTTAATTTTTACTTTTTCAATGATTGATATTGGAGATGGCTGTCAACAAGGAAAAATCTTTTCACCATTTAATATTCAATAATCATAAATAGTATCTAAAAATATCTTACAATGCTTTGACGTAATCGAGAGAATGCTTGTGAAAATTTTATAAGGTTGCTAATTCAAGGTCTGTATTCAGTATAGGACGACTTGTATGTCATACTTTATATTATAAGAATTATAAAAACATTTATTTCCTGAGGCCGTGGGTTCGATTATCATTCGGGGATAAAAATAAATTATAATTATAATACATATAAGTACATAATTTTAATATCCCTGCACTGGTTGACAAAGTGTGACGTTACGGGGTGCAACTTATCGCTATTCAACATGGAATGTTTTGAAAATAGGGTGGTAAGCGTAGAACGGAGTGTTTTAACACACTTAGATTTCCACTGTTATATATGAGGTTAATCGATAGTATAACAAATACCTAAATCGTAACACAAGCTTGAATTGGGAAACTTCATGTTTATAGCCCAAAGGGATGACAACCTCATATGATCGCAACTTACAAGAGTGACTACTTTACGATGTACTCACACTAGTTTGAACATGAATCTGTACTATGAAACCCTTAAAATATAAAAATGAATGCTTTTTTGTGGATGTGAGGTCGAATCTCATTAAATAAGTAGAAGTTTACAATATAATTAATTATATTGTAAAATTACAAATAAATATGTAGAACAAGACAAAGATAGAGTTAAGAGGGATATCCCTCTGTGGGATGTTTACAAATATATATTTGTGCGTCCAGATCAACGGATTATTATATAATACAAGAATACATCACGAAACTTTGCAGCTAGGCCGCCACTCCAGAGATGGTTGTTATATATGGTGAGAAATTAAGGTCACCATTGCATTGCATTGCCAGTCGAGAATTCTTTTTATTTCCGTTACCAGATAACGGGGTAAAGCGCAGCGTAGAGACCCAACTATGCGGAATAAAACGTTATCAGCTTCACTCTGTATCCCGTATATAGCAGGGTAGGCAAAGGAACCTAGTGTCAAGACACTCCATTCTTTACACCATTCGGCGGAACTCGACGCCACGTTTTTGCCTTGATACTAGAGCGAAGAAATGTAAATATTAATAAACAGTAATTCATTCCTCCGAGTGGGAATCGAATCCACAACCTATCGCCTTCGCAGTCACACGATCGTGCCTCTGCGCCACGATCTATTAAATATATATATAATGAAGAGGGTACTTGTGTAGCACATCTGCCGCGCCTTTCATATAAATTATATGTAAATTGGAATATGCCCAAGTTTTGATTTATTGTTTCGATTAATATTTGTTTTAAATTGTTGATAATGCATGATAATAAAGTTGTTTAATTTAAATTAAAAGGTTTTAAGTGATTCTTGATATTGAAGAATAGTAATTAAGTGTAATACTTAATTACAAAAGTTGATAAGTTAAAAAAAAACCTTGCGGTTGACTGTTAAAGACTGGCCACTCTACAGACTAAGTTTAAAAAGAATCTACAGGCTGTTTAATATTGAGACACATTGTTTCTTTTTGTGACATGAATCTCATTTCATATTTGGTAACAAGTCAAAGCACGGCGTTGAGTCCCGCCACTCAACATATGCAATGTCTCCAGAATTCAGCGGAATGTGATGAACGGAAGTGTCTTAACACTAGATTCCTAGGTTCCAGGAGACGTTGGTTTTGTGTTGATCACAGAATGAATAAATGAAGCTAATTTTAATTACTCACAGTGGAAATCGAACTCAGACCGTCCGTACGGTTTACAATCACTGTACCGCTGCGCTACGACGACGTTGGAAGCAATCATATTTATGTGAAATGGAAAATTCAAAATGATTCTGTTCTAAGAAATCGCGGCGAAAGATATTTTAGATTTCAAATCGATATTTAATTAAATAGAGCGCTCAGAGATGTGGCTGTACAAATATTTTTATTTGTTCTCATACTTTTATGCTTGTCAAAAATATTTTGTGTCAATAAGACTTATTTCATTTAGTGAAAAAAATATTTTCATTTTCTCGATCTGGTAGACTGGGCGCGGTGTTTTGTTTCACCTGAATGACACACAATGTCTCTATCAGAAAAATGAGCGGTGAGTGGGAAACGAAATGGCTTAACACTAGGTACTGCCTTTTTGCTCTGCTCTTTGCCTACCTTGCTCTAAGAAATCTAAGTCATATGACATTCTCTACACATATATGTGTAGATATGTTATAGAAATAACATATCTACATATATATGGAAGGCGATTTTCATTAATTATTATTTCTAAACGAAGAGAATATAGAACCTATCTGAAAAATATTTAAATAATAATGGAGGAAAATTACTGATAATGACGAAAATAAATCAAAATAGATTATTTCACTTTTAGAATTGATATCATTTAATATTGTATAATGATTTTTTTACAATATCTACAGTATTATACACTTCTTGGAACGAATCCCGGCCCAGTCTAAGTACACGCATGACGAAGGTTAACGTCTTATGAAAAGATTTTGACATTTATCAAATTTCAAGATCATCTATACTAATATAATAAAGCGGAAGAGTTTGTTTGTTTGTTTGTTTGTTTGTTTGAACGCTAAGATCTCTGGATCTACTGGTCCGATTTACATTGTTTTTGTTTTATATGAAAGCTGCATTCTTCAGAAGTGCTATAGGCTATATAACATTACATTACACATATATACTAATATATTTTAAAGTACATTCTAATTTGACATGTAATTTATTCTGCCATGTTAATAACAACCGTCGTTGCTACGCGACCGCTACCGCGACGTCTTGATATTCATCCTTATGAAAATAAATATAATAGTCACTTTTAGCATTTTATCTAGATTGAAATTATAGTTTACTGTATAACATTCTAATAAATAATTAAGGAGATGTCACTGATTCCAAATGACCTAGCCACCTAGCGGGCGGCATAGTATGACCGACGCGAACGGGCAGATGACGTTGACGGTTTTATAAATTTTCATACATTTTCGAACTTTATTTGTTGTTTATAATTAATTTAAAATACACTTTGATTCTCTTCTTATTTTATTTGATATTGCCCGCTAATTATCCTACTTAATAGAGAGAAATGTTTAGTTATTTCGTAGAGTCGATATCTATGTACGCACGTACGGAAAACTTTAGGTACTTTTTCTAATATTAAGAATACCTATCCTTTAGATACTTTTAATCCTTTTGTTAGTTCATTTCAATAACTCAGATATTTTTTTCTAATAATGTGTATCTACTTATTATTCTTTTTGATTATTTGAGCTTATATTTTCTTACTAATTCTATTGAGAATTGAAAATAATTTCATGAATATATTTAATAAATATTCTTATAGTTGAAGCAGGCGTAGCCGCGTCCGGGTCCACTAGTGTAATAATAAAGTGAAAAAAAAATAGAATGTGTTAGAGCGGCACTGACAATAATGTGAAATATAATAGCAAGGGCACATGCGTGCACTATAAGCACAATAGGCCGGGGTGGCCGGTTGTGGGTTCGGTTCTCCGGTAACGAGGTTGACTTCTGTCACTCAACACGCAATGCCTTCAGAATTCGGCGGCTCTCAATATAAACTATAAGAAATTATTATGCTAATACTTTATACATTCAAAGTAAAATAAACGTACGTCCCCAAGACAACGATGTCTATCATCGTTCAATCAATGTACTCGTATTTATTTTGAAACAATTTGTTCTGTCATGTGGGAGTCGAACCCACAACCACATAGCAGTTACAGTCCACTGCGCTACGCTAATGTTGCAATATTAATAATCTCTAATTAACCCAATATCGTTTGTAATTTGAGAGGTAAGAAGAGGTATATTTGAATTTATATTATTACAAAAGTGCTCTATAATTAATTAAAAATTGTAATATTGCTAAAGCCAAGCCTCTTGAAGTGGGATAAAGCTATAGAATGTTCTTTCATGTTAAGAAAACTCTTGCATCTTATAATATAGGCAGTAAGTAACTTGGGTATTTGATTTACACTCACAAAGCTATTTATTTAACTCGACTGGGGAGGAGTTATGTTTCGCTCTCGTGGTCGAATGAAAATAAATAAGAGTTCCGTCCAATATATAAAAATAATAATAATAATTCGTTCGAAAAAGTAGTTATTGAGATAAGCGGGTTTAATCAAAGAAATTTTAAAAATAGTTTAATAAGCAATATTTACTGTTTCTACATGTACCTATAATATTTGAATACTTTTGTTTCCTTATAGTTGCATGGCGGAACACAAGGGAAAACGAATGACTGACTATAGCGTGTGCAGTTAACGACTCCGATGACATATCTTTAATTTTTAACTTTTCAAGTTATGGCGATAGTTCAACGCGATAACTTATGGGTTCGATCTCCACTTAAGGAAATTAAATACGTACGTCTTAACACTAGTTTCCCAGGTTCCCTCTGCCTACGCTCCCTCTGTGTGCAGGATACAGCCTTAAGCTAAATAAATGCTCTTTTCAAAGATTACTCTGAATTTCTAGAGCATTATATTCTAGTGAGTAACTTTGAATTATATTAAGTAACAAATCTATGGGCGAAATAAGGTCAGCAAATAAATCAAGACGCTACATGCTCAAGCAAACTATACAGTAGTGTCAAGAAATGTTTTGCAACACACGGATTTAAAGATTTTATACGTTTTAGTTTCAAAATCTGTATAAAATATTAATATAACACAGATTTTTTTGCGTTTCGTACTCAAATGGTACAAAACGGAATCCTTAAACTTTAATGCAATGCAAAGATGCAATTCACAACTGATTTCGCAATGGAGAGAAATATAGCAGGTACGAGGGAGAAAGTCACGGTGAGAATGAAGATGAACCTGGGGATATGGGTACATCACAAGAGAATGAGTGATGACAGAATGATATAAAGGAATTATTATGCAGCAAATATATTAGGCAGTGAGAGACCTCAATTGGTTGTGGATAGCTCAGTATCGATCATAATGGAGGAACGTCAACTCAAAAGCATAACGCCATTCTTGACCTCCTGGCATGTATGAAGAGGTTGATGATATGCGTTTGGCGCTCCGTTCCCTCTGACTGCGCCACAAGGGATAAGAAAATGTATTTCAGTGAGTTTAGGAGAGGATTTTTATTTTATGTATTAAAGTCAACGTTAAAAAAGTTGCGTGCGACGATAAGTAACAAAATATATTAGTTATTAGCACAAGAGCAGTATGTCCCCAAGCTGTTGTCATTCCAAACAAGCAGCAAGGAAGCGTCGAGCGACGACTCCGGGCTGAAACATTCCACAGTCAATTACAACTAGTTTAGTCCTAATTACATACTTTAGACTATATAGCTGAAACTATTTTCATTTAATATTAATATAAGATTTCTATTTTCCTATCATGAAGTTTGTTTGCTTGTGATAATATCAAGAATCAATGGTTTGAATTGAAAAGTCTTCTTGGATAGTATCGGACTATTTTAACTCTCGGTGACAATTCAGCGTGAATATAAAAAAATATCTTTCCTACGAAAAAGCCGGCTGCTAGTAAGTAAATCTTTTCAATTATATAATGCAACAACTAATTATCTTAATTTACTTAAAAGAGATGATTAAACTGGATGGAAAGTCGAGAATGGAGTGTCTTAACACTGGGTTCCCTATGCTACGGGATAAAGGCGTGAAGCTAAGAAAATAAAAAGCTTAATGCTCACATAATAATTCATTTACATACTAGAGTACCTTATCTTAATTTAATAAAAATCTCAGTTCTAATAATACCTCTGGGTATCGCTGTTAATAATAATAAATTGTTCATTTTTCTATTAAAATGATAAACCGCGCTGTCTCATCAATGTGACATTTCAATGAGAAAGGCAAAATGAAATTAATAGACCGACCAAATTAATTCATTATTGTCCCAAATGTAAAGACTGCCAATTTCCACGGAAGGGACTTGAATATTAATTTGTATTAGATAGGTT
Organism: Heliconius melpomene melpomene; assembly: GCA_000313835.2. NCBI lineage: Eukaryota > Metazoa > Arthropoda > Insecta > Lepidoptera > Nymphalidae > Heliconius > Heliconius melpomene. The sequence continues at coordinate 17,193 of HE671250.1, forward strand.
ATTTTTAACCAACGAAAAAATAACGCTGATCTTGTGAAATATTTTATAAAATATTGTCATTTTTGTAACTTCAGGGTATATCCAGGTAGCAAGAGAGAACGGAGTGCTAAACTTTACGGTTTCTTTATACGTTTCTCTTCATAAAAAATACTCTCCGGGGGGACTTTATGCCTTTTGCATGACCATTCTCCACTCTCCCTGACACTGTTTTCTCAAAAATGTATCGAGGTCTCCCTTGTATCTATCTTAATCCAAAAAAAATTATTGCCATTCCTTATCTCGACGTATTCTATCTATTGTAGCACGTACGTTTTCAATACCGTTCGATTCACGTACTTTAATTTTCGGTTGTAATCTTTATAAATGAGTCATAAGTGTATAACGGGATCTTTTATTAAAAAAAACATAAATTCATACTAAATATCTAATACTTATTACTTTAAATAAGAATGTAATTTCAAAAGTATTTCGCAATCAGTAAGGCTATCAAGTTATCGGTTTTATTAATAAATTGTAATGGCCCCGGCTTAGATGGTACTTGTAAAATAATTGCTTTATCAAAATAATATTTAATAGAAATTATTGAGAGCTTCGACAATTTGTTGAACTTTCTCTTTTAACGATAATTTGACTTCTATTATTATAATCGTTATATACTAAAACAAGCTGCTTCACGCTCTTCCCACATAGTATGGTATACAGGCACGTAGGGACCTAGTGATACTACACTCTATTGTTATTTTTTCGCCTAATTTTCGAGACATTGCGTATTGATATAAGTATTTTTAAATATTTGGTGTTTCGTTCCCCCTTAGAGATGACTAGAGAAAAAGCGTGAAGCAAAGAAAAATGTTATTATCACATAAAAAAAATATTGTTATAAATTATTTTAACTAATTCCATGGATTTACATTTAAAATTTATATCCGTACCGAAACTTTGTAAAAGAAGAGCAAAATGCCCGTGTTGTCTAAAAAAATGTATAAAATACTAATGTCCCTCTCGTGACAAACGCGATGGCTGTGGCTTCGATCCTTGCTCGAAGGAATAATAATTATGTACGAAGAACTTAGATATGAATTATTTTCTCTGGTAATGTCACGCGGTGTTAAATTCCGTAACTCATCACGCTCTGTCTAGAAAATTGGACGGAAAGTGGGGTATAGTATAGAGTATCTTAACATCAGGTTGTCTTTGCTTACCCTGCTACGCGAGAAGCTATTTAATTTTTTTATATTAAATTTCAATTTATATTGCAGAAAATGAAAACCTTGAAGTTATTTGTACGCCTGTATTACGTAACATTCATATATTTTGCATGTATTTTGTTTTCCTAAAGGAAAACATTTTAAATTGTTTTTTTAAGTGATCTTTATGACATGTTTCAGTGACGCAGTAGAATAGAGTAGTTGGTCCTCATTTTGGAGCATGAATTATAAGTCTGATGTATCAGGTCTGGCAAGACAATGTGTCACGTTAAGTACAGCAACTGAAACCGCAGTGACTCGACTTCACTTGTAGCATTTAGCTTTAGGATATTCCGTACCTTACTTTCTGTCTAATTTCCGAATCATTGCGTGTTGAGTGGTGCCTCACTTGTTGCCTGAGCGATGAAATGGAAATCGAATTCACAACCGTCGCGTTTACAGTTGTGCCGCTGCGCCACAACGGCCTCATATAGGTATACTTCAGCGTAACAAGCCATATGTTGATTTCTCAAAGGTAATTTTGGTATAATAATCAAGGATGTTCACATTTATGTAATTATTTTACGTTTTGATATCAGTTTGAAAACTAAAATTCAGGAAGGAACTAGTGTCAAGACACTTCCTTCCCTCTCGAAACAATAAATGCTGAATGACAGAACTGAACGTTTTGGTCGGCTACTAGAAATTAGGAAATAACCATAACCCATTCCGACACTTGTTAATTGAACCTACAACCATCCCTTTTATAGTCAAAAAGTATTTTTACATTTTACTATTCCCCTTCAAGGTCGAATCTAAAGTGTGAAAAAGCGATTTTACATAATCTATGTACATTTTTTACGGTTCTTAGCGGCGACTTGGTGTTCCATCATTGTAATGAGACGCGTAACAAGGGTCCTCAAGTTATTGAACATTCGAAAAAACATTGCTGAATTTTATACAAACTTTCTTTTATATTCTTCGATTAAATTATGATGTATAAAGATGAAAACATAAGAAATAAGAAACATATATTTTGTTAGCTTCACACTGTATCCACATAGCAAGGTAGGCAGAGGGAACCTAAGCGAGTGTTAAAACACACCGTTCCCATTAAGACTCTCCCCATTTTCCACCGAATTCTGAAGGCGCTGAAGTGATGAGTGACGGAACTCAGCGCCGCGCTTTACCTCGTTACTACTAGATCGAGAAAATGAAAATATTAAATATTTCATTACCTCGAGTCAACATACAAAAAAAATCAACTCAAAACCAGTCTGGCCTTAACTGCTTTTGTTTTATATTTTGTTACTAGCGACCCTCTTGCGGCTTCGCCCGCTTTTACTACTGGATTATTCATATAATGTACGTTTGCAAAGCACGTAAGATAATGTGAACATTAATTAAACCCTAATGCAACCCGCATTTTCGTAGTTTCAATACGGATTTTCCAATTGTTTTACACAGCAAGGATTTTTTAGTAGGTACCGTAATTTTAAATCTGTGCTACTAATCTTTTCAAGTACTTATTAAAATATATTTAAATGACTATTTTTAGATAGTTAAATAACTATTTTTAAACGGAAGAAATTATAAACAAAAGTCTACCTACTAATAACTACTACAAAAAATGTGAAACCAAATATATCGCGCTTAAATAATACATTCAACTCCGATTATCCAATACGTGCAAACGTATCTAAATCTTCGTTGCTATAGAGACAGGCGGGTTATTTTCTCGAGCTTGTGGTTAATGCTGAAGAGGGTATTCTGTCCCTGATGAAAAGCAAGCACTACGTGGCTGCCTGTGAGGAAAATTAAATAGAAAGCATCGGCCGGGAATCGAACTCGGGCCGCCCGCGTGGCAGGCGAGCATTCTACCACTGAACCACCGATGCGTGTAAGGCAAGCGGGCGCGGCGGACGCATGGCGAGTGGTGAGCCGTTTCGCAGCAAGGATTTTTTGATATTGTAACAACTTCTAAAGTACTTATTAAAATGAAAAACAGTAAAAGATAGTTTTGGTCTACATTAAATGGCCAACGTAACTAATATACTTATTTATATGCTGAGAGTAACGGATAAGTGAAACTTGAGTAACATACAGCTGATGTGTCAACGGCGGGATGTGTCAACAATTAAATGCGTTTTTCTGTAAAACTATTCGCAATTTCGAAATATTTGAAAAAGCAAATTTTATCTTCGTTTAACGTAGAAAATTAATAAAGTATTTTAAAGGATAAAGATTAATACCATTAAGGAAAAATATCCCTCACAATAGAAAATATATTGAAATTATTCTTTTTAGACAGAAAAATGATCACTACACGTTATTCTTAAAAGATACGAATATGCCGTCGCGGACTTTTTTGTAGATCTTATTAAGAGGCACAATACTCCAGTACATTATTTTCATGTCGTACTTACCATTAAAGCAGCGCATGCGCGAAAGTGTTTCAACGGGTAGGACTTTATACACATTTATCGTATTTATGTTAATTTACATAAGAATGTACAAATAATAAACTATATATAAACCTTCTACGAAAAATACTCGACCTAATGGTGAAAACCGCTTCAAAATCCGTTGGGTGGTTTAGAAGAAGAAGAGTTAGAAACAACAGACAGACACGAAAAGCGACTTTGTTTTATAAGATATAGGATATTGTAAGCAAACTCGGGTAAAAGTGAGTAGTTGTAGATGAAGAAGACTACAAAAACAATGAAATTGTATCAATCTTGTTGGAAGGAAACTCGTATAAAATATTGTTATCAAATGGTACATATTGCTTAATGCAGTTATGTAGAATATCTTTCCTAATTACTTAGAAACATATAGCCTATATAAGTTTTTATTTGGACGTAAGCCTCTTCTATTTTCTAACAATATTATATTCCACTATACTTAGTAATATATTAAGTAATTTGGCTCATATACAAATATACATATAGCGTCACCACAGCGCTAGTGTACACAGTATTAGAAATGAACACAGCTCGTTTTATTAACTTTGACGTTTCATTGTGGCAGCGAATTATATGAGATCTGCGTATTTACCTACATTTAAAATGTCTATAAGATGGAAATGAATTTCCTTTTGCGAGTTAATTATTATATATTTCTTATTTAGCGTTTTCCTTTGGATTTCTTTCCTTTGGCAATTTGGTTGAGAGATTTTTGTGGTTCCCACTGGACTGCTAATGCCTCATGGTAAATTTAAATGTTCTATAGATAATTCTTTTAATTTCTACACCCTACGCTCTGATACGGGGCAAGGCGCGCGCGTTCAGTTCCTCCACTCAACACGCAATGCCTCTAGAATTCTGCGGAAAGTGGGGAACAAAGAACGGACGGACGGAGTGTATCAGCATTATGTGGCCTGATACATATACGGGATATAACGTGAAGTCAAAATAATATGTATATTTAGACATGTTTGCCGTAAATATCACAAAATGTCACCGTCCCATTTCAAGTGACAGTATACACATTATATATTAAGCTTTTGCAGGCAATTTAATACTTCAAAAGGGCCCACAGTCGGTCATGTGGTAAAAATCACCCTTATCTAAAATACCATGACAGCTCAGAAGTCAGCAGAAAATTTTACGTACTTGTCGAGTATATTGTCAACGATATCTTCTATGAGCTGGTTTATTTTAATGGCTGGGAATTTTAATTTGACATAGAGATGGCTTGGCTTGGCCTTATATCCTCCGTTGCAAGATTCGGTGGGGTGAACCTAATAACAAGAATCTCCATTTTCCGTCTCCGAATGGCGTTAGCAAAACTCATCTTAGTTTTCACTTTGTGCGATTTGAAAAACTTACAATGTTGATAAAAAATTAAATTGCGCTATGGTAAGGACAGCTGTTGGCGACACTAACCATTTTCGATCACGGCAGGGGTTCAGCAGGGCTCGCAGGCACCTCCTGGCTGATAGTGTACGCAGTTGACCAAGCAGTTATTGACGAAAGCCGGCTAAAGCGAGTGCAAAGTGAACGTCTGGAGGGGTACCTCGAGCCCCGGAGTGTATTTCTTGTGAGAATGACAAGGAGTAAGAGTGAGGAATGGATACTGTGTATGAATGAATCTTTGTGAGAGTCTGTACTCTGACACTATCCACTGTGTCACGACCTTTGGATATCTATATATATAAAAGGACTTGTCCTCACTGACTGAGGTAAGACGCACGCACAGCCGTAACCGCTGTACGTAGAAACGTGAAATTTGAACAGATGTTTACTTTCGTAATCTGGACATCCACTAAGAAGGGATTTTGAAAAATTTTAACCCTAAATGGGTGAAATAGGGGTTGATAGTTTGTATGGAAAAAAAATTATCGGCACCAATTTCTATAAAATTTGAAATTTAGATTTTTAAAAGTATTTAATTGAACACGTGTTTCATAGTTTTCTAGAATTCTCCCCCTAGGGGTGCAACTAAGGGGTTGAAAGTTCGTATGGAAAAATCTTTAAATCGCCACCGATTTTTATAAAATTTGAAACTTAGACTCTTAAAAATATATCATTGAACACACGTTTCGTGGTTTATTTTAATTCATCCCCTAGGGGTGTAAATAAGGGGTTGAAAGTTTGTGCAAAAATCTTTAAATCGCCACTGATTTTTATAAAATTGGAAATTGAGACTCTTAAAAATATTTCATTGAACACGGTTTATTAGAATGGTTTCATGGCTTATTAGAATTCACCCCTAAGGGTGCAAATAAGCAGCTGAAGCTGCGCGCGTCCGCTAGTAATCTATATATATAAAAGGACTTGTCCTCACTGACTGAGGTAAGACGCACGCACAACCGTAACCGCTGATGGGAGAAACGTGAAATTTGGACAGATGTTTACTTTCGTAATCTGGACATCCACTAAGAAGGAATTTTGAAAAATTTTTACCCTAAAGGGGTGAAATAGGGGTTCAAAGTTTGTATGGAAAAAAAACTAAATCGGCATCGATTTTTATAAAATTTGAAATTTAGATTTTTAAAAGTATTTAATTGAATACATGTTTCATCGTTTTCTAGAATTCTCCCCTTAAGAATGTAAATAAGGGGTTGAAAGTTTGTATGGAAAAATCTTAAATCGCCACCGATTTTTATAAAATTTGATATTTAGACTCTTAAAAGTATTTAATTGAACACATGTTTCATGGTTTTCTAGAATTCTTCCCCTAAGGGTGCAAATAAGAGGTTGAAAGTTTGTATAGATTTTTTTTTAAACCGGCACCAATTTTTATAACATTTGAAATTCAGACTCTTAAAAGTATTTAATTGAACACTTGTTTCATGGTTTTCTAGAATTCTTCCCCTAAATTTTAAATTTAGACTCTTAAAAATATTTAATTGAACATACGAGTATGTTTCATGGGTTATTAGAATTTACTCCTAAATAGGCAAGCGAAGCTGCGCGCGTCCGCTAGTAGGAGATATGTGTAAAGTCTTCTTAATTTCTAGTGCCATAGATCGATTCTTTATCTACCAAACTTTATTCATTAATCCTAAATAAAGCTCTACTTTTTTACCTACTACGTACGTTATTTTGACCTTCATTTGATATTTTGCAAAACGCGATGGTGTCAGTACACCTACATAGGCAATGGGCACCTCAGCCCCGCCTGACCTGGTTACACCGCTTGCCCTTCGCTACTTGGAATGCTTTACGAAGTTCTGTTTTGTCGGGAAATTGGCATTGGAAATCTTTTTGATACCACATGCTTGTGGTCAATGCTAGTTATAGGAGAATATATATATCTTCACATGGTCTTCCATAATAATTAATTTATAATAAATCTATGCATGCTAATTTATGATTATTACCTTTGCACTACTTTTTGCTGTATTCCAAATTTAGTACCGCGTTTTTTCTTATTACCAGAGTGAAGAAATGCATATAGCACCCACGACCATCGCATTCACATTCATATGCAGTGACGACCATGACGACGATATCGTTAAAATTTTATGAAATATACTAAAATTCTCTCATTTTCCATGAATACTCCGGTATACCCAGAAAAATGAATATTAAGATACTTGGTTCTCAACTTTTTGTCTACGCTATAGTCATTGAGTATTGAGTGGCGAAACTCAACGCTCCTCATCAGATCCGGCAAATAAAAATACATTTAATCATTTTCCAGGATATGGGTGAAACTTACGAGTACAACAATCATATTTACTGTCCCTGTTCCATTTTTCCAGGATGGTTTTAATATAATCATGGGCTCAAATTGAACTCTTGCCTACATCGTCCTCTTGTTAGTGAAGAGGTTTTAATCCACTTATTATATATTTTGAGATAATAACAAAACAACTGTAAACATGAGGGTTGTGTGTTTGATTCCTACTTGGAGGAATAAAAAAAAATCATAGCCTCGCTCTGGTAACAAGACAAAGCACAGGGTCGAGTTCTACAACTCGACACGTAAAGCCTCTAGAATTCAGCGAAAAGTGGAGAAAGATATATGTGTGAAGAAATATACGAAAAGTATATGTATTATTTTATGTTTTGTCTTATTACAGATAAACATAATTATTTCACATTTATTGAACAAAGTATACAAAATGAAATTTACATAAGTAATTGTCAAAAACTAACTTTGTAGAGCAAATAAGGTATGAAATTGGGAACACTTGGTATACGCAAACGCAAACAAATAAAAGTTTTAGATTTTATTAAAATTCATTTGAAAATATTTATAGGTTATATATAGGCTATATATAGGTTTTATATATTACTTTTTGTCTTAGCTTGTCGATCTGTGTATCTAACCGCGCCATTGCGCCACAAGGGCCTTAAGGTTAAGATTAAATATATCCGACATCAAAATTAATTCTGTAGAGCAAATATCCTTTAAATTGGTAACATTTAGAGCCAAACGTGCTCCAAAAGCAACTACTCTATGAGGAACGCGAAATGCCGTTAGCTTCAATTTCCGAATCTAATATATTTCCAGGGCCGTTAGGGAATCTCATATTGCGAGGAAATAAAATACCCACAAGGCGTGTTTTAACATTAGCTTTATTACTTCCCTTTGAAAAATAATATTTAGTTTTTGTATGGGATTGGTGAGGGAGGCCGTTCCAAGGTGAATTAGTTTATGTTTATATACGAGTACCTACGTGGATTAGATTTTTGGCGGAATTATAGATCCGTTTTGTGAACACATTTATTACTTTTGTTTTAGTTAGTTAAATAACCAAAGCCGCTCCTTTCACAAAATATCTTCCACCTTTTCTTTTTTAATATAATCAATTAGAAACTGAATATTTGCATGCATTAATAAGTTACCAACTATAACGTCCTATTACATAACGTCCTATTTCTATAATATAACTAATAATAACAAATTATTGAAAAATCATATTTGAACGATCGTTTGTTTCAAAGAGATGACTTTGATTGATTTCTCATATTCAATTTTTCATTTCGGAAAGAAGACTTTAATATTTTAAAAGTTTTTCGCATGAAAATATGAATGTTGGCATGAAATATATATTTAAAATGAAAATATGTTTCTAAATTAGAAATGAAAAATAAAAGTTGGAAGTGCCTATTTACAGTTTAATCTTTAATGGTGTTGCTTTAAAAAAACTTTGCACTTTGACACCTATAGACGTGACAGGCTGTGGGTTGAGAATCCGCAGAATTCGAAGAAAGTGGGTAACGGAAGTGTTCTAATGGGAACAGAGTGTCGTAACACTAGGTACCCAAGATCCCTCTGCCTACCTTGCTTCATGCGGGGTATAGCGTGAAGCTAAAAAAAGTAATATTTTGAATCTTAACTTATCAAATCAATTTACTTGATTAACACTACCGCACAATTCTCAAGTAAACATTTCAACAACTACACTCGCACTACCGCCTTGCGGTCTCCCTCGTACATGTGTATGTAAATTAGAATAATGATCATCTCTTTAGCAATGGTGCGCTAATGAAGGGCTCTTGTTAACTACAAATACACTGTATCTGTATCTATGTAATGATTGTGTTTACCTAAAATATATATATTTTTTATTTTGTCTGCTCTGGCCCTGGTAAGACAAAACGTGGCGATGAACTTCACCACCTCATACGCAATGACTCGATATTGGACGGTGGGGAACGAAGTGCCTTAACATTATCCTGCTATATGCTGTGCCTGTGTCCACAATCATTTTTGAAAGCTGGTTTTGCTCCTTTTATAATATACCTACGTATAAATATATATAAATATTCTGCAAAATTCAATTGAGGCCCCTTTTTCTTATAAAAATATAGTGCATGTTACTATTCTCGTCTTACGAGATAAACCGTAGTCTCATATATTGAGCTTAAAACTACTTGTTAACAGAGTCCCTGGTTATATTTATGTACTAAGAAAAGCCGTCTAACCAAAGTGAATGTTTAATCATCTTTACCTTTTCAAAAGCTCTTTCTATGCGGATTTGTTGACTTAGCCTGATATTTTATATAGTGTTAATTCAAATCATATATATCAGGGCATGCAGAGGGAACCTGAGAAACTAATGATAAAACACTCCGTTTCTACAAGATACTTTCGTTCCCCACTCTCAGCCTAATTCTGGAGACATCGCGTGTTGTGTATGCAAGTTTAACGCCGCACTATTTTTATAGTATAAGCATTATTAAATTTCTCGAAATTCCTTTGCTTTAGTAAAGTCTACATAAACAAAGTTGCGAGCGACAACTAGAGTACGTATAATGAATTCCTTTATTTTATATATACTCATTTAAAGTTGCAACAGCGACATAAAGCAAACAAAGCCAGCTGTTTTGTTAGAAATTAGACAAAGCTCTAAAAGCTTAACTGCTATCTGTGGACAAACATTCGCGTTGAAGAGTGAAATAAATGTAAGTTGAAATCAAATAGTCAATTTATGTATTTTTCTAGCTTCTCGCTGTATCCCGCACATTGCAAGGTAGGCAGCAAAGGGAACATGGGAACCTAATGTTAAGACATTCACTTCACATTAAGATATTTCTATTCTTCATTTTCACCGAATTCTGGAGATATAGTTTGTTTAGTGGTGGCCGCGCTTCGCCTGGTTACCAGAGCGAGCCAAATTAAAATATTCAATATTTCATTTCCTCGAGTGAGAATCGAACTCACAACCCGCCACGCCTCCCGCGCCACGGTGACCTCAACATAGTTCATTTTTTTTATGTTAATTATTAGCTTGATCGGAGTTTCCCACGTATGGCATTGTATGCAGTATTCACTCTGGTGGTGGTGGTGGCTCCGGCTGTGCACCACGTTCCGGTACGCAGCTATGTAGTTATATGCTAGTATGTGCTTAATCTATATATATAAAAGGACTTGTCCTCACTGACTGAGGTAAGACGCGCGCACAGCCGTAACCGCTCATGGTAGAAACTTGAAATTTGGACAGGTATTTACTTTTGTAATCTGGACATCCACTAAGAAGGGATTTTGAAAAATTTTAACCCTAAAGGGGTGAAATAGGGGTTGAAAGTTTGTATGGAAAAAAAATTAAATCGGCACCGATTTTTATAAAATTTGAAATTTAGATTTTTAAAAGCATTTAATTGAATACGTGTTTCATCGTTTTCTAGAATTCTCTCCCTAAGGGTGCAAATAAGGGGTTGAAATATTGTATGGAAACATCTTTAAAACGCCACCGATTATTATAAAATTTGAAATTTTGACTCTTAAAAATATTTAATTAAACATGTGTTTCATGGTTCTTTAGAATTCACCCCCTAAGGGTAAGAATAAGGGGTTGAAAGTTTGTATGGAAAAATCTTTAAAACGCCACCAATTATTATAAAATTTGAAATTTAGACTCTTAAAAATATTTAATTGAACATGTGTTTCATGGTTTTTTAGAATTCGCCCCCTAAATACGCAAGCGAAGCTGCGCGCATCCGCTAGTAAACATTAAGTTTAATTAAATTTACATAGAAATATACCTTTATATATTGGAGAAATCTCGCAATCTCGGCTTTCGGCAAATCTTTAATTGGAAAAGACAGCTCATAACCACGACCACTCCGACAGGAGCCGAGCGTACGACTAATAACGAAAAAGTCTCAAAATTTCGAGAACGATAAAACAATAATAGAAGAGGAGAGAAGAATAGAGAAATTATCCTTTGTTCTCTTAAACGAAATCGCGAGATACAACTAGTGCAGTACAAACTGTATGTATTTAATGCGATAAATGGGATATATTAAGACAATATATAATATTGTTCTGTTAATTAATTGCGCCGGATCAGGATTTAACGTCCGTAGAGAATAGTATTGAGGAAGAAATATTGCGTTAAATCAATTATTCAATTCATTATGCGAATTGTATTAAAAGCTCGGGAAATAAGCTTGATTTGAGTATTTTCTTTGTAAGACAAAAAGAGATAATAGTGACTCAATTCACCTTTTGGGTTCTTGGTTATATATTCGTTACCAATATTGTTTTTATACTCGTCACGATTTCAAAAGGGTGGACTTCAACGCTGTGCAATGATTGATTAGGGGACAACAGTTGTGTCCTGCTAAGTGATACTTCTGAGTAAATATCTTCGGGGAGCGGAAATATATAGAACTCTCCGCACAGAGACGCTAACAACATAAATAACTTGTAACAACGTATTTATTTTATATCTGAACATTCCTAAGGCATTCATATTAATTAACTTTAAATATATAACATTGAATGATTTATACTTTGTAACGTAGTCTGTCGTGTATCTAATTGGTTCAATCAGGCCGCCTCGTCGAGGAGTAGCCGATACAGTGAAAGTTATATTATTGGTACCATTAAATCTTTACTAATACATTATATAGATGAGGTAACCGAGGCAGATAGTATAGCGATCGCGATCAGAGTTGTTGTCATTATAAGAATCAAAATAGAATACACGTTGTAATCATACATGTATAAAAATTCCCATTATTGAGAGACTGACAAACAACACACAGTCAAAATTCCTGGGTGTAAAAAGCTGCAGTATATTTATATTAAGTGATGGAACTGGACTTCCTGGAAATCGGATCGAATCGATTCCTCGGCAATGCGTAAAATCAAGATCAAAGAGCAAATGACGTTGCGGGAGACAACGTTTTACTTATATGATATTGACGTCTCTCCACTAGATAGTATTTTTTCTTATAATTCACTTATTCTGGGAATCTCCGTATCCGAGAAATAAAGGTATCATTATTAAAGTATTATTTATAGGCGAGGATAATCACACAAACACAACATACATTCTCCATATATTTAGGCGACGCGCGTATCGGTATTGAATTGCGGCTTGTTAAACTTCAGGGACTTATATATATGATAGTGTTATATATTATGTAATTATAATACTAACACATAATTAATTTATCGTCCAGACAACCTAAAACGATTAAAAATACTTCTGGAAATCCGTTTTCGATTATATTATCAAAAACAAAATATATTTTTGCAATCCAATGAACGTAGTAAATGTGTACGCGGAAATTCCTGTTTGGGATTTTTTAGTGGATTTCATAATGAAATAATTTGAATGAAATGAAAATAATAAAATATCGTTAAAACTGCTTTGGTACATATGTATATAGAGCTAAATATTTAAAACATTATCAAAATACACTATCACTACCAAAACAAAAAAGCACTGTTTTCTACATCAGGTGCTATAGAATGTTCTTGGAGTTACGATCCTGGTTACATTGTCAGACCAGCCCGATGATACCATTGTATTGTCACTTAAGCTACGTAAAACTGGCAAGTTCCATGATGATTTCAAATGATTACAAGTGGTAAAAAACAGTTTTTAAAATCTCATTACATAGTAACATAGTTTTAAGTAATAAAAACTTATTTATAATAACACTTCATTACGACCAGGCCTGTTTGTGACCGTCACTATACTATATCATACCAACCAAATAATTCTATTATATGCACCGCAAAGTGAAAAGATAAGATTCAATTAAAAGTTTTAAGTAGACCAGTAGAAATTCGGCAAGAACTTTTATAAAGGAACTTTTTGGCCATAATTCATTCATGTTAACGAGATGGTCTGGATCTATGCAAGCACGGAACGATATTTTTGTTTTATGGCCGCTGTTTTCAATATTAACTTTAAAAGTTTCAAAGTCATAACTACTCTAAAAATTGTAATATTACTTTGTTCAAGTTTGTGCATCTGGGGAATATGTTGTATGTAAGACTTCTTGGTAGCCTGTCGTAGAGAGCTACATAGTAAGTGGAGTAGCAGAGACTAATTACATATTTATTAAAAGAATTGTGGTACGTAAGAATCGTACTCTGGGTCGTTAGTAATTAATAATTGCTTGGAGACTTGGATCTCAATATATCCTTTAGTCTTCATGGAAAGAAGGAAGGGGGTGGTACACCTTTAGTACAGCTTTACACTATATCCTGCACGTCAGGCACGTTGATGGGAACTCAACACCAGAAATGAACATATTAAATATTTAATTTCCTCGAGTGAGAACTGGACTCGCAACCTGTCATGTTTAGTCACACGTTTATGGCCTCAAAATTACATTAATGAGCAAAATTACGAGAATACAAAATTGCACTCATTAATAAGAGCACACAAGGACAAGGACGAAAAGCTCTGTAAGATTTTCTTACAAAAAATAACATAATTAAAAATTAAAAAAAAAAAAGGAAAATAAAAAAAAAAACGTTAAAAACAACTTTGTATTATCAGCTATTGAAAATCTTCTAGCACGTATCAAATATGAAAACGTGAAATTTGTAAAAAAAGCTAGATCAGTCTGAATTATCTCAAGCGTGGTATCGGCTTGTCATACACTACACGGGACAGCAAGTTGCTCGTATCGATCCCGCGGGCCGGTGGACGACGAGCTATTTTCTATTTAGATATTGGAAAAATATATGCTATTTGTGTCTAGTTTAGGTAAGTTGTCAAGTTGTCAGTACTGTCAGTAAGATATCAAAGTCAGTAATCATGTAATAGCTAATGACAAATAGTCAATAGAGGCAGTCGTGGCGTCGTCGTGGCGGCATTTCTCTCTGGTAACAAGACAAAGCGCGGCGTTGAGGTCGGCCATTCAATGTCTCGAAAATTAGGCGGTGCGTGAAGAACAAGACAGAGTCTTAACACTAAATGTTTTTGTCCTGCATATCTTGCAGCATGGAGCTAAAAAATACAATAAGGCATACGTGTCTATTTACAACCGTGTAGAAAGTCTCCTGCGTATTCATCACGGCTCATTGAACTCGCTATCACCTTAGTGGACATCGATCCTGAAAATTATTATTATAAAAAACTAAATTGGGTCAACCCATACAGTAGGAGCTCATTATGTATTATTATTTGTTTTTTTTTTTTCCTTTTCGAGTGCTCTTATTAGAAATTAATGCAGGAACACTCCGTTATCTTTCCTTTTCTTTCTAGTATGTAAATATTAAATATATTGCATGTTGGGCGGCGAAAACCAAAGTCGCGTCTTTTATTCGAATCCGCTACATTTGAGGTCAGTTCGGATTGTCGTAGCACAGCGGCAGGTCGCGTCGTCACTGTAAATGCAATGGTTGATGGAGGAATGAGTTCAATTCATTTCCCGCGCTCTGGTAACAAGACAAAAAGTGCCGCGTCGAGTACCCCCATTCTACTCCGTCTTGAAAATTGAGCGGAAAGTGTAGAACGGAGTGTCGTAACCAAACCCCCCCCCCCCCCCCTCGCCTTCCCTGTAATTTGCGGGATACAGTGTGAATCTATAAAAAAATCAATTTAGGTCAGTTCTCACATCAGCTTCGGCCTGGTATTTGTAAGATAGGGTTTTTCTAGTTTCTGAAGCACGACACGTCGCGTTCCCCACATAAAAGTAACTTATACTGTGACCTTCCAATACCAATAACCATCGAAGGCGAGATCTGTTTCAGTATAACTCGCTTCGTTCTTATAAAGTAAGTTTTATTAAAAAGTTAGATTCGCTCATCCTGTACTACGGAGGAGGACGTTCCGTAGGTTCCTTCCTGTTGTTGATTGTTTGTTTTGTTGCATGTATGTTATGCGGTTACTCCGCCAATTATGGATGTTTTTGATGATTCTTTTTTTGTATGCTAGATCATGTGGTGAGGATTTCCTAAATTAAATAATTATGACCATTGGCTTCAGCTTATTGTGAAATATTAAAAAAAATCTAATTACAATGTTATTAATACGCGTTGCGTATTAATAACTCAACGCTTTCTTTCAAGAAAGGACTATAATTAAAGTGTAATCATTCCTCCAAATGATCGAACCGACTACCATCGTGTCAGACGTTGCTCCATTGCGTACATCGTAATAAGTATTATTAATATATATAATTGACTCTTTCCTAATTATCTATATGGCGGCTAATTTATAAAGATAAATACATCCAATGTATCAAGAATACCTTTAATGTTAATTTAGACTTAAAAAGGCATTAATACTTCTCATACTGAAACTGAAAGCGATGATTATGGGTTCGAAACTCAGTACAGTTCTGATTCCGCCAGTTAATACTCTGTAGCTTAGAATTAGAACAGAGAATGGAGAGCGGAGTGACTTGACATTTTTACACTCTGCCTCCCCCGCTATCCTAGAGAAGATAGGTAAAGCTGAAATAACAAACATCAAGACGCCACGGTGCTTTCAAAAATGTATACTTTCATTAAATGCACTGATACTTCCATTAACGTTTTCTCTTAACCTGAAATTAGACACTTCTAAGCTGACACTTACAAATAATAGGCGTGCCACTTCAAACTATATCTAAGTACTCTATCTAGAGTAGCCATATCGTTTACTAGTATAAAATATCGTATGAATACTAGCGACCAGCCCGCGACTTCACCCACTTGAAATACAAAATCATTTATTTAATAATACGAATAGCTTTTATGTACTAATATTTACTTGCAGTGTGCTTTTAATAATTTTTCAATAAATGAGATAATATTACCGTAATTTCCTATTAATTAACAGGAAGTTACGGTGAATTAGAGGATATTAATTAATATCCTAAATATATACGAGTATAACTGTTGCGTTATTTTCTAAATAATGAAATGTATAAAAATGACTTAATTTTAAATAACCTAATTTTGAGCATTTCTATAAGGGCAGTTCAGTAGGACTGTGCAGAGATTATCTCTTTCATTTATGTTATCCAAACACTACTTCGTTCGTCTACATTTGTGACTAAAATTTTGTTTCATTTTAGAAATTCATACGATAACAGTAGAGTTAGCTTTGTAGATAGTTGTTGCGAGTTTTGAATGTATTCACACTAGTAACATTTCAAAATGTCAAGGAAATAATGTAATGTTAACTATACGCCATCATGGAAAAGTTGGTCGTTAGTAACCAGTGGTTGCAGGTTCAATTTCTATTTGGAAGAAATAATATTTAACAAAGTGCAGCATTGAGTTCAACACACGCTGTCTCTAAAATTATTGTAATAATAATAATAATAAATAATAATAATAAAAACATTTATTGCCATAAACAACATATACACATTTAACAAACAAATTAACAATTTAACAAAAGAACATTATGGCAAAAGGTATAACTCAGCTAAATGATGCTTGAGTTTTTACTCTCAAGCATCGCTGTTTTTCAGTTACACCTTGGATCACGGACAAACAGACTCTCACAAAAAAGAAAATAATAAGAATAGAATTAAGGTATCCGTTCATGGGTGTGCGCGTGTGTGTATGTGCGTGAGTGTGTGTGTGTGTTTGTGTGTGTTTGTGTGTGTGCGTGTGTGTGTGTGTGCGTGCGTGTGTGTGTGTGTGTTCTTATTTGTGCCTATATACTACCTTTACATCCGGTTTGGAAATAAATAAATTAAGTTTTAATAAGGAGAATAAATCATACATCAATAATACTAGTATACTAGTTT
>HE671250.1:34887-93334 GCA_000313835.2 Heliconius melpomene melpomene
ATGCGGTAATTAAATGCCAAGGAATAGATTTTAAATCGTATTTAAACTGTTCCAAGTTTATGTCGCTAAGTTTACGTTTAAATTTAATTTGTCTAATTAGATTCGGCTTTTTTATATCAAGATCGACTAATATCATAGCATGGTCACTAAGACATGGATTATGTACAACTTGAACCCCACGACATCTTGATATGATATCTGTCATTACTACGTCTAAGATGGTTCTTGATGTTTCAGTTATTCTCGTTGGTTCTTTAACTAGCTGCCCTAGGTTATGTTGCTTACAAAAATCCCCTAATTCTCTTGCAATGCTAGTCTCCGTTCGATTGATGTCGATATTCAGATCGCCTAGAATACAAGTATGGTCACAGTGGGCCATGACGTTTAACGATTCACTTATACCATCCAATGCATCACTGACTTTCACAGTTTCGGGTCTGTATGCAGTGCCAATTGCCAAAACGACTCCTGACAGTCGAACTTCTAGCCAAAATTGTTCAAGTATTGAATCCGGATGAGGATGTGTATGAAAATTTATGCCTTGTCTAATATAGAAACCTACACCTCCACCTTTCTTACCTTGACGAGCTTTATGTAGAAACTTGTAGTCGGGCAAGACTGGTGCCAGACTCTCTTCATCAGCTTTCAGCCAGGTCTCATTGATAGCTAAAATGTCAGGGGTGTATTTTTGTACAGTTACAAATAGTTCATCAGTACCAGTATTGAGAGATCTTGCATTTAGCAGCCCTAGTCGCAAAAGATATTTTCTGCCACTAGTCATTGCAAAAATATTTCCAAAATATAATTAAAATTGTCCAGAAACAAAGGAAAAAATAAAACGTCAGTAGGCAAAGTAGAACAGTGTATATATGCACATATTTAGAAAATTTTATTGTGTAGTTATGAATGTGGTGTGTGGTATTGTGTGTGAATGGAAAGTATACTTGATATGAATTTGATGATATAATGAACGGAAAACTTAACTTAAAAACAATTAACTTAAACATGTAAACATAATGAATAAAAAAGTTTAAACATATAACAATTAAATAATTTTGGCTAAGTTTATGATCCAACACAATTTTTATCAAAAACCCTAAGAATATCCTCTTCTGTGCGCAAGCGATGTCTTAACTTCCCCTGAGCCTGACATACAAAAATCTTTCCATCTCTAGTCCACACATATTTGTATTGATGCTCGCGAGCCAAAGAGCGCGCTTTATAAAATATGAGCCGATTGTGTTTTGTAAGCCGTTCGTTAACATATATGGAGTTTGTCTGTCCAGGTAGGTTTAGGCCCTCCGTCGTAAGATTGCGTCTCACGCGAGCTGCGCGCAGCATTGCATCGCGCAGAGCTCTGCGAGCGAGACACACGACTAGAGGGCGTGGCCGCGCGCGCCCGCCGCTATTTGCTGAATTTGCACTGGTCGACCTCTCCGGACCAGCCCGATGAGCACTAACAATATCTTTTTCATCTAGATCTACGCCTATTTTTTTTGCAACGGAGAGGATGAGGTGAACACAGTTCTCCGCGGGCGTTTCCGGGCATCCTGCTACTTCGACGTCATTAGATAACATACGCTGATCCCGATCAGAAATATCTCCTTTAAGTTGTTCTATGATACTTTCGAGAGCAGTGATATCACACGATTGCTCCTTTTTATTTTCGAGTAAACAAACTCTTGCCTCTAATTGCTCGATACGAATATTCTGATCCCGTATGGTGTTTGTGAGACCATTTATGGCCTCTGTGACGCTGTCCATGCTGTTTCGAATTAAGTTTGCCATATAAAATTTTAACTCTTCCATCATGTTATGGTCAGGGTCCTTCTGGCTTGTACTTGGGCTATTTACCCGAGTAGTTCTTGCTCGATGAGTTACATTCCTACTTTCTGTAGTAAATGTCGGCGTACTTATGTTTCCTACTTTAAGCCCTCTATTTGAGCAGTCTGGACACTTCCATTGTTCTTTATGATCCATTAAGCCAAAATTTTTTTGGCTAACATTCGCACATTCCAAATCATATACTTCCTTACATGTTATGCATTTCAGAAATTCTTTTTTTAATATTTTTTTTGTGCAGCTGGAACATTTTTGGTTCGTGGAGTTCATTCTTGCGTATTATAATAATCAAAAGTCCAAGGTACAAGAATAAGTGAAAACATATGGTCGCAAAAATTTCTAGTAATACCCGCTTTTAACACTTATCACTTCGAAGTATGTAATTTTCACACGAACTGCGGCGGTCGGCACTTCAATGTTTACTCAACTACCACGACTGTGTAAAAGTTACTCATATTTTTGTACAACTGTAAAATTACTTTCTCGTGTATATCATAATAAAAGTATTTGTCGTCACTACAATAGCGGCGCGGCGGCGCGGCGGCGCGGTCCAGCACACGACCTCACTAGTAAGTTGTAAAGTGTAGAAATTGGGTGTGTACAATACTTGATCTTTTGTGCATACCTCCTCGTCATAATCGAAGGAGTCTTGGAAACAGTGTTCACAATCTTAAGCAACGGTTTCTATTTAAAATGTACCTACCGGGAAAATTGTATAAGAAAAGGAACATAAACTATCAACATACTAGAACGTTTCAATTACACGAAAATGTGTTGAATCCATTACTTGTGACATAGACAGCGAAACCAGGTCAAAAGTCATTCGTAACCAACATACATATGTATGCCACAATGCTACAACACCTAGGTGCTTCCCATCATACTGTTCTAGTAATGCTGTATCCCAGCAATTGTCGTCAAATTTTATGCTTTAATTTTGGCAGCCAAATGGTGTAAGGTAGTTTTTAGCGATTTACACGACTGCACTATCGTGGGAAGTTAAATTGCAAATTTTATAGCTCATCGCATTTCTTAATAGGAACCGAGTGTCTAGGTTCCCACTATTATGTACGGGATACATCTTGAAGCTGAAAGTAAGAAAGTAAGATCACCGAACAGATCACAGAAGTACCAAATATTATATTTCTTTAACAAGAAATCTGATTCCCGAATTCCGTAGCGGAAGACTGACATAACTGACACTTTGTAAATTGACCACCTCAAAAGTTTTTGTATAATTTAAATTATAAGACAATCTAAAGTCTAAGCTTTGATTGATTAATGTATTTTAATTTTTACATAAATTAAGGTAAAACTTTGGTAAAATGCGTTAAAATAATCAATCTTAAAAACTTTTCCTAATACGTAAATTCATGTTTTAATAACAAATAAAGTAAAAACTGGCCAAGTGCGAGTTGGACTGGCGCACGAAGAATTAAAAAAATGGTGACCCCCACTAATCCCTCTTAAATATATATTTTATTCTATTTTTTAGTATATGTTGTAATAGCACCATCTGTGAAAATTTTAACTATCACGGTTCAGTTACAGACAGACTACAGTGATGTCAGGCGGACGGACAGTGAAGTCTTAGTAATTGGGTCCCATTTTACACTTTGGGGACGGAACCCTAATAAAAAAGTGCTACTTGTAGGTAAGTGGTAGGTATTCCACACCTAGAGACCTCCAGGTGTGGAGTACCGACCATATTTTATTTTTAAAATGAGTATTATTTTTTTTTAAAAAAGAAAGGTACTGCAGGATAGCTTCAATTCGTTCTTATTTTACGTCCCAGCAATTAGGTTTTAAAATGTAGGCGTATCTCTAGTCAAGTGAGATAAAGTGAGTAAAGTTTGGTTCTGCTATCAAAAATGAAATGTTGCTAAATGGGCGGAAAATGGAAATCAAAATGATTTGTTGTTCGGTTCGTTATGTATCTCAAACACAGGTAATATATATAAAAATCATTTAATATTATTTATCAAGCTAAATTTAAATAGTTTAATACGGCGTTGAGTTCCGCTATTTAATACGCAATACGTCGGGTTTGAATGTAAAGTGGAGAACGGACTGTCTTAACATTATGTTCTCTCTGCCTATGCCTATGTCTTAAAAGCACTTTAGAATCATTAAGTTATAACTTAATTGAAGAAAGAAAGCCTCGTTTTGATTAGTATCAGTTTCATGAACATGACGCAAACTTAAATTTTCGTAAATTATTAAAAATCGATGATGGAACAATGTTTTCGAATAACAGAGCAATATCAGTTACAGTATTGAAAGGGATTCACTTGGATGTGAATTTAATACGGCCATTATGCCAAAAGTTCCAGCAAAATTGCCTCATATTAAATTTCACAAACAAAGAAATGGGCTGTTTTCCGACTTCAATCAAGAGAGGTATACCTATTGTTTTTTAGCTTCGACTGTATGCTGTATTCCATATGTAACAGGGTAGGCAGAGGGAACCTAGTGTTGATGCACCTTATTCACCACATTCCGCCAAATTTTCAAGAAAAATCGACTGGTTGTGGGTTCGGTCCCCACTCCCCCGAGTGAATAAATATAATAAAATATTTATTTAAATTTATCTTTTCATTTCGTTTTCGCTCTGGTGCCAAGGCAAAGCGCGGCGTTGAGTTCCGCTACTTAACACGCAATACCTCCTGAAAGTGGGGAACGGAGTGTCTTAACACTTTGTTCCCTCTGCCTAACCTGCTGTGTGCAGGATACAGCGTGAAGCTGACTGACATAACTTACATGGAGCAGTTTCTTAAATATGACTGCTAAATTACGTGGGTTACCTTCACACAATAGATGTTTTGAAGGCATTTGAACTAAACTCATATCGTTTACTATAGACATTGCAATTTCTGGTCTTACAATACGCTGCACAACGAGCACCTTCGATATGCCGCTGCACATGTATGCCAAGTTGTAAACTTTGTGAATCAATTTGTAGGTACCGTCAAGTTGGCAATTTGAACTTGGCCCTACCGTGGGTGCAACTCTCTTGGTACTTGTTGCTTTAGTCTGTAACATAGTTCTCTTAGTTTAATTATATTAAAAGATTTTAATAATTCAGCTCTTAATTCAGAATAGGATTGTCATGTAATCATGGTTTGTGTAACGTTAATGAGGTACTACCCTAGTGTCTTATTTCTGATTGAGTCACTTATTAATAAATAATTATTATCATTGTTGAGAGTGTAATAAAAAAAACGAAAATGTGCGCGATAGTTTAATCTTAATCTTAATATATAACACCGGAACAGAGCGACTTCACTAGGTTCTCAGGTTCCCTCTGCGTTGCGTGGGCTACAACGGAACTTGAACGGAACGGCTACTAATAAACTTTTAATTACATAACTGGTCATCGTGGCTCAATCAAAGCGTCTGAAACGACAAAAACTTTATGCGTACTATGTAGGACATTTCTCTAGCTACCCAAAAAAATCCAACGAAATTGTAATTAACACAAAAATACTGAATCGAGGTCCAAATGTCCAAATAGGTTTCGAAGCGAAAGATAAAAAGTTTGGTAGCGCCAGACTAATGCTTTACATTTAGTATCCATTCATTTGCTGTTCCAGTTTTAATACAATACTGTGAAAGTAGAGCAGTGTGGAGTACGCATTACAATAGTTTTATAGATTGAGCTCATGTTTTTGAGTGTTTAAGTAATTTTTTGAATTTTAAGTCGTATTTGAGTGAAAAGCTCACCACTACTACGTGCATCAGACCGTTCTGACTTGGTCACTATTGCATAAATATAAAAAAATATTTATTTGTAATTTTATGAATTACAAGCTGACGTAGAAGATAAAAGTATTGATTGATTTGTAAACTGTGTATATAAATAAAACTGTATATAATTGAAAAAGGTATATAATTAAAAATATTTTTTTGTAATAAGCAGTTGCACGCTTTTTTGAGGAGGACAGGAAAAGAGAAGAAAGCTAGTGTAAAAACGACCCCTATCCTCTCCTAGATTCCTGGTCTTAACGTTCAATCCAAATATGAAATATGAACATAGCCGTTCTCTAAGTTTTTAGTCTATACTAGCCACTGGTCATCAACTTTCAGTTAATAATAGATTGCTAAAGTCTTTGTAGGTTGGACCTGGCTGTGCTATTACGTCTACGGGCAGGTCGATACAGCCATGTAGGTATATCGATTTCATGAAACGACTCTGTTATTAAAGATGTCCACATTGCCTAAACATGATACGAGCTCTATAGCTCAAGTTTAATTTGCAAGTAATATATAATTTTGTTATCCCACGTTCCTTTAGAAATTGACGAAATTTCTCTCATGTTCATTTTAGCTTTCTATTTTATTTGCACAATATATATGTTCATAGATAAGCACAGGTTTATAGTAAAAGGACTTCAAACATCTCTTTATCAGACTCCAGCGTGACACTCCTCGGGGACACGTGTTGATTTTCAAACGTAAACTTTTATAGGACATATGTATGTACATATAAACTTTTGCTAGCAATATTTCTTAGATTCTACATAAGAGAATCCAAGTTTTGCGCGGCGCGGGACAAGCGATAGATAGGCACGATCGGCCTGAGCGTTCGCATTGTGACGCATTGTAATTAAATAGCACATTGTTATTTGTAATTTAAACAGAATTAATCTGAACAATTGCAATAATATATCGCAAAAGTTGAAATTTTCAATTGGAAATTTTCATAATAATAATTCAATTCAATTCATAAAAATATGAAATTTTTCCTAATTATTTTCTTAAAGACTTTATCACGTAAAATAATCGCCTGTGAGCCGTTTTTACAGACAACCAGTTTTAGCGGCTTGAGTTCCAACACCCAAAACGCAATTTTTAATTCAACTGTAAAATGAACGGAATCTTAACACTAGGTAAAATAAAAACCTAACAAAAATAAAAAATATATACATTTATACATACGAGAAATTAGTTTGTATATAGGTACGTGCGTGGAACGTACACGTACATTATTTGTGAAGTTGAACACTTAATAGTTTGTATGGCTAAAGTAACGATCGAGCGAGAAACTTTTAACAATACTCAATTCACGTTACAATTGAAATCCTTCCAATAAATACAACAACAAAACTATCAACTTTATTTTTCAGTGCAAAATTTTGCTTCGCACTTTATATAAAAAGACATATATCACTCAATTGCACTTATTACATATTTTCACTTTTTGAAATACACTAGGAGAGTCTTTCCGCATACATTGACTATATTATTTTTAGCTTCACATTTTATCCCCCTCATAACAAGATAGACAGAAGTTCCTAACTTTCCACCGATTTATTTTTATTGGCTGGCGGAGTTTAACTCCGCGCTTTACCTCATTACTGCTTGTAGCAAAGTGGTGTTGTCATTAAACATGGTTGACATTCTGTCGATATAGTTAGTCAGTTGAGCTAGTCGAACCCACTACGAAGAGATACACAGAAAGCTGGTACTACCGTCAAAGTAAGAATGAAGTGGTCTCGTATCATAACTTTTTCTACGAAAGTTAGTCTCTACATCGACACATGTCTATATAAGTGCTATTAAAGATTATAACGTTAAGGGAGTAGAGGCGGCGTGCAATTTGATAAGCTTAGTGGATTAACTTGGCTTTTATGTTGGTTTCCCCGTATTTTGTGTTCAAATCCACCTTTTATGCAATGCGACGTAAAAATATCCACATTTATACTATACTAGCGGACGCGCGCAGCTTCGCTTGCGTAATTAGGGGCGAATTCTAATAAACCACGAAACATGTGTTCAATGAAATATTTTTAAGAGTCTAAATTTCAAATTTTATAAAAATCGGTGGCGATTTAAAGATTTTTCCATACAAACTTTCAACCCCTTATTTGCACCCTTAGGGGGTGAATTCTAGAAAACCATGAAACACATGTTCAATTAAATATTTTTAAGAGTCGAAATTTCAAATTTTATAAAAATTGGTGCCGATTTAAAAAAAATCTATACAAAATTACAACCCCTTATTTGCACCCTTAGGGGAAAAATTCTAGAAAACGATGAAACACGTGTTCAATTAAATACTTTTAAAAATCTAAATTTCAAATTTTATAAAAATCGGTGCCGATTTAATTTTTTTTCCGTACAAACTTTGAACCCCTATTTCACCCCTTTAGTGTAATTTTTTTTCAAAATCCCTTCTTAGTGGATGTCCAGATTACTAAAGGAAACATCTGTCCAAATTTGACGTTTCTATCATCAGCGGTTACAGCTGTGCGTGCGTCTTACCTCAGTCAGTGAGGACAAGTCCTTTTATATATATTATACTAGCGACCCTCTTGCGGCTTCGCCCGCTTTTACTACTGGATTATTCATATAATGTATGTTTGCAAAGCACTTAAGATAATGTGAAAACTAATTAAACCCTAATGCAACCCGCATTTTCGTATTTTCAATAAGGATTTTTCAATTGTTTTTCACAGCAAGGATTTTTTAGTAGGTACCGTAATTTTAAATCTGTGCTACTAATCTTTTTAAGTACTTATTAAAATATATTTAAATGACTATTTTTAAACGGAAGAAATTATAAACAAAAGCCTACCTACTAATAACTCCTACAAAAAATATGAAACCAAATATATCGCGCTGAAATAATACATTCAATTCCAATTATCCAATACGTGCAAACGCATCTAAATCTTCGTTGTTATAAAGGCAGGCGGGTTTTTTTTCTTTTCGAGCTTGTGGTTAATGCTGTTAAAACAGCGACACCGGTTGGGTAGGCACTACGTGGCTGTCTGTGAGGAAAATTAAATAGAATGCATCGGCCGGGAATCGAACCCGGGCCGCCCGCGTGGCAGGCGAGGATTCTACCACTGAACCACCGATGCGTGTAAGGCAGGCGGGCGCGGCGGACGCGCTTGTACAGGGTGAGTCATATTGAACTTTCCGGTTTTGGAAGGACGTTGCACGAAGAAGGGAAGGAGTAGAAGGGTGGGGATGGTGTCATTAGACGCGCCATGACATGCAGTTTTAGTGTGAGCAATGGCTTGGTCGGGACAACATCGTGCGTTCGTAGTTGAAGAGTTTATTAAAAATGGCGGCTCCGTGATCACAACACAGCGTGCGTTCCGTTTACATTTTGCTATTGGTCGACGTGATCCCATTCCCACTGGACCAACAATCAGAAATTGGGTATCAAATTTTAGAGCAACATCATCAGCATTAAAAACAAGACCACAAGGCCGAATTAGGACGTCAACGTCAGCGGAAAACGTGGATAGAGTGCGGGCTTCAATTCAACAATCCCCTCGGCGTTCTGTTCGGAAACATGCCGCTTCACTAGGATTATCTTTCAGTAGTGTCCGCAGAATACTGCATAGAGACCTTAAATTTCACCCATACAAGATTCAGGTAGTGCAAGAATTAACAGTTAGAGACTTAGACACACGAACAAATTTATGCCGCGACATTCAGCAGATCCCCCGCACTGCTGTTTTGATCTTCAGTGATGAGGCACATTTTCACCTCGCCGGAACTGTCAACAAACAGAATTTTCGATACTGGGCTGAGAATAACCCACGAAACCTACACGAACGACCACTTCACAGCCCTCGAGTGACAGTGTGGTGCGCTATTGCAGAGTTTGGCTTCAGCAGTGTGTGGTCAATGGAGGTAGACATTTACAGGATATCATTTTTAAAACCAACTAAATTAAAACTGCATGTTATGTGCTTTCAAACAATAAAATAATTTTTACTGCATGTCGCTTTGTTTTTAATACACACCTTATTGAAATCGGAAAGTTCAATATGACTCACCCTGTATAAACAAAACGTCGCGGGGCGCGTTTCGCAGCAAGGATTTTTTGATATTGTAACAACTTCTAAAGTACTTATTAAAATGAAAAACAGTAAAAGACAGTTTTGATCTACATTAAATGGCCAACGTAACTAATATACTTATTTATATACTGAGAGTAAGGGATAAGTGAAACTTGAGTAACATACAGCTGATGTGACAACGGCGGGATGTGTCAATAATTAAATGCGTTTTTCTCTAAAAGTATTCGCAATTTCGAAATAGTGTAAAAAGCAAATTTTATCTTCGTTTAACGTAGAAAATTAATAAAGTATTTTAAAGGATAAGGATTAATACCATTATGGAAAAATATCCCTCACAATAAAAAATATATTGACATTATTGTTTTTAGACAGAAAAATGATCACTACACGTTATTCTTAAAAGATACGAATATGCCGTCGCTGACTTTTTTGTAGATCTTATTAAGAGAAACAATACTCCAGTACATTTTTTTCATGTAGTACTTACCATTAAAGCAGCGCATGCGCGAAAGTGTCTCAACGGGTAGGACTTTATACACATTTATGGTATTTATGTTAATTTACATAAGAATGTACAAATAATAAACTATATATAAACCTTCCCTGAGAAATACTCGACCTAATGGGGAAAACCGCATCAAAATCCGTTGGGTGGTTTAGAAGAAGAAGAGTTAGAAAGTTCAGACAGACACGAAAAGCGACTTTGTTTTATAAGATATAGGATTAATATAAGGTTTTAAGTCCATCGTGGCGCAATGGCATTAACTCTAAACGCACCGTTGGTTCAACCCCATTCGAGGGTATTATTATTCTTAAATTTAACAAGCCGAGGAAGAAAAGTGCATGTTTCAGTTCTGCTACTACGCTTTGAATTCGGGCAGAATGGGGGAAACAGAGTGTCTTGGCATTCTGCTCTCTCTACTTACTTATCAGTAACCATATATTGATTTTTTGAATCCGCCCCATCGAATGATATATCTTTTTGATTAAAATATCTAATATTAAGATATTCTAGACAACGTATTATAATGGCTAATGCACAGTGGAGTACAGTATGCATTAGATCAATCTATTATCAAAATCTATCATCGATTTATGTAAGTTTTATAATCTTTCTTATCAGCGTTGTCAATTTAGATGGTTTCATAAAACTTCCGCATTCTTACCCTCCTCCATTCAATCCTCTATAACCCTCCCTTCCCACAAAAAATCCACTTAGAACCTACATATACCTTGGTACATTTATAGTGAGAAACCAAAAGATTTATCTGTACCTACAGTATATGAGAACCGTCCAAGTGCGAAATAGCTAGGATCATAGAACGGTTGACACCGAGTTATTTATTTGCTTTAACATTTTATGAGACGTGATGCTTATAATTTATTGTTTCAAAAAGAAAAGAACTGAGAACGAGAATGTGAACTACAAAATAAGTAAATAGTGTTTTGGTTATACAGATTTAATTACTCTATAAAGGCCTAATACAATTAAAACATTTTTATCAACTTCACGCTGTATCCCCCACACAGCAGGGTAGGCAGAGGGAACCTAGAGTTAAGTGAGTTCCCCATTTTCTGCTGAATTCTGGAGGCAATGCGTGGTGAGTGCGCTTTTTTTACATTTTTTTTCCCAAAAATGAAAAACTTTTTTTTCATCCATAGCCTAATATACATATATATTATTTATTATTGAGCCCGAACAGAGAGATTAGCCCCGATTTGTGAACGCTTCGACACCTAAAACAAATAAACGGTATTTTATTTTCTGCACCAAAAAAAATGAAAAATAATTAAATTAATACTTGTTCCGTTAAGACTAGTCGAAATAAATAAATTGAATAGTAAACGACATTAAGGATAAATTAAAATTTATTTAGTGTAAGGTGAGCTGTTAAGTTAACACACACACAACATAGACCAAACTACTAAATTTAGAATCCTAATATCCTCCGTAAGCCTCAAAATTCCTACGGCCTCAGGAAAAAGTTGTTTAAAATAGGTTATCTATTTTACACCAAAGGTCTACGCAAACAAACTCGCGGACGACGACTAGTACTAAATATGTAACTACTAACACTATAGCAAATTCGTGTAAAAGAGGTTAGATAATAGATATAGATGAAAAAGACTAAAAAAAGCAATGGAATTGTGTCCATCGCGCCCATTGCTTGAAAACATATAGACGAAATGTGTTTTTATTTTGTTTTTAAAAACGTTAACCGCTTCCGATTTGTAACAATAGGACATCATGGGGTATATACGTCACAACATAAACAATTGTTTCGACTATACTTTAATTACAAGGCAGCCATATACCATTTGTTGACATTGTGCCCTCGTTGGGGTATCTGCGTCATTTATCTAATACATGTATACCTTTTGTTGGTAACTAAAATAGTGACTGATTGTAGATATAGATATACAGATAAGTGCTATTTGCATTTGCTTTTGATTGCCTAATATATCTGAGGCATTGTAGGAGAAAGTGTTTAGAATTGCATAACTCTATTCTTCACTAAGAATTACTGGTTGGATGGACGAACCAAATTTGTAGCTTTCAACGTGAAGCTTAAAAACGTATTTATTATTATTTTTTTTGCCCTCACGTTTTATCCCGCATACTGCTGGGCTGGGTTCCTTACTTTCCGCCCAATTAGCGATTTGCATGAAAAAATAAAGTGCTCAGTGGCGGAATTCAACGCCGCGCTTTCTTTTGTCACCAGAGCAAGGAAATGAAAATATTAAATATTTAATTTCATTGAGTGGGATTCGAACAGAGAAACTGTCGTGTTTACAGTCGCATGTTTGTACCCCTGGACTGCGCCACGACTGACTTCAGTGTTGAACAATTAATAACTTAAAAATCTAAATCAAATATTATAAATTTAATCAATCCATTACATACAGTTTTAGATCAAGGTAATTAAAAATGTCAGTAGTTTCATTACTACAGGATCCTTCCTCAGGTCCGGAAGGTAGTCCTGCTGGGAAGAGCTGGCAAAACTTTAACATAAGATACAACAATCTATTCTGAACTAGCGACCCTCTTGCGGCTTTGCCCGCTTTAACTACTGGATTATTCATGTAATGTATGTTTGCAAAGCACTTAAGATAATGTGAAAATTAATTAAACCCTAATGCAACCCGCATTTTTGTAGTTTCAATAAGGATTTTCCAATTGTTTTACACAGCAAGGATTTTTTAGTAGGTACCGTAATTTTAAATCTGTGCTACTAATCTTTTCAAGTACTTATTAAAATATATTTAAATGACTATTTTTAAACGGAAGAAATTATAAAAAAAAACCTACCTACTAATAACTACTACAAAAAAATATGAAACCAAATATAACGCGCTGAAATAATACATTCAACTGCAATTATCCAATACGTGCAAACGCATCTAAATCTTCGTTGCTATAAAGGCAGGCGGGTTTTTTTTCGAGCTTGTGGTTAATGCTGAAGAGGATATTCTGTCCCTGTTGAAAAGTAAGCACTACGTGGCTGCCTGTGAGGAAAATTAAATAGAATGCATCGGCCGGGAATCGAACCCGGGCCGCCCGCGTGGCAGGCGAGCATTCTACCACTGAACCACCGATGCGTGTAAGGCAGGCGGACGCATGGCGAGTGGCGAGCCGTTTCGCAGCAAGGATTTTTTGATATTGTAACAACTTCTAAAGTACTTATTAAAATGAAAAACATTAAAAGACAGTTTTGATCTACATTAAATGGCCAACGTAACTAATATACTTATTTTTTTATACTGAGAGTAAGTGATAAGTGAAAGTTGACACGATACAGCTGATGTGTTACCGGCTGTGTGATGTGTTAACAATTAAATGCGTTTTTCTCTAAAACTATTCGCAATTTCGAAATAGTTTAAAAGCAAATTTTATCTTCGTTTAACGTAGAAATTTAATAAAGTATTTTAAGGATAAGGATTAATACCATGATGGAAAATCCCTCACAATAAAAAATATATTGAAATTATTATTTTTAGACAGAAAAATGATCATTACACGTTATTCTTAAAAGATACGAATATGCCGTCGCTGACTTTTTTGTAGATCTTATTAAGAGAAACAATACTCCAGTACATTATTTTCATGTAGTACTTACCATTAAAGCAGCGCATGCGCGAAAGTGTCTCAACGGGTAGGACTTTATCCATATTTATCGTATTTATGTTAATTTACATAAGAATGTACAAATAATAAACTATATATAAACCTTCTACGAAAAACACTCGACTTAATGGTGAAGACCGCATCAAAATCCGTTGGGTGGTTTAGAAGAAGAAGAGTTAGAAACAACAGACAGACACGAAAAGCGACTTTGTTTTATAAGATATAGGAAGGATGAGAATCGAATCCATAAATTTTGAGTGCCGAATGTAACTCATTAACCACCGAGCTACTCATAAAGCTTTGCGGTGACAAAATTATTTAAATGTCCCAAATTTGTCTCCTTTTATACAATAAAAGTGTATATTTTATCATTTTGAAAGTAATGTCGTAGATATTCCTATTAGACTTACGTTAGAGGGCCGTTATGATAGCGTCTCAAGTTGTAAGAAAAGAGTGGAATGACATTGGGTCCTATAACAAACATTTTTTTGCTTGACTCTGTATCCCGCTTGTACCAATGTAGATGGTGGGACCCTAGTGTTAAGACACTCCGTTCTGCAATGATCTAGTCTTAATGCCTACCATACCTTCAGAGAAACTAGGCATATATTTATAATGTACTATGTTCTAATGCAAAAAGCTAGCAGTCAAAACTCACATTTGATTAAACATACTTAGCTAATAAAAATGTTAAATCTGTTTTGAATGGTTTGGTTACAAAAACAAGATTAATCGTATAATAAGGGTGTATTTGGCAGTACTGGGTGCTGCCGAAATATCTATATGCGGTATCACCCAAAGAGATAAAGTACCTGGAGTTACGTCCATCGCGTCTGCAATCGGGCACTATTCCTCTGCGCTCCGACGGTCTCCAGTTATTTCTCTACCCATCTTGCTTCCATACAATATTTTTCTAATATTACTACAATATTTATCTAATATTACTATGCTAAGGGTGCACCCAGGGTGCAGTTGACAACGTAAAGTATCTACTGGACAAACAAATTCATTTTAAGTTCAATTATCACATAAGCATAATGAGGAAAATATATATAATTTTTAAAATAGAAAACGCTTATATCTTGAACCAGGGCCGTAACTTATAACAGCTGGATCATTAGCGCGTCGACGATTGGTATCAATTATGACCCGCCAGCTCCGAGCACCGTCGTTTTGGTGATAATGATGATGGTAATGTACGCAAATGTATATCTTTTCATATAAACTGAATTGTCAGGATCTATAAACAGTATAGTCGTCACCAGCGACTTTTTTGCGTGAACTATAAATGCATACAATTGAAAATCTTGATTTTTCCTGTTCCCGTAGGAATTTCGAGACATCATTTTTAGGTCGGTAACACACCTGTAGCTCCTCTGGCGTTGCACGGGGTCGTGGGCGCCTGTGATCACTTACCACCAGGTGACCCGTACGCTCGTTTGCTTTGTCTTTTTCCATAAAAACAAAAGTCTTTGCCTGCACTTTCGAAGCTACATACATACCAAATTTTAACTTTCTATGTATTTGTATTTTATTATTTCTATTTCGTGGTAACAGTGATAGAGTGATGAGCCACTCCGTTACTCGCTTGTTACTCTTTCTGAGTTTGAGCAAGTTGATCTTGTCTAGTCTTGTCATTATTCTGCAGGAGAGTCATAAAATTACGTCTGTTTCATATTAGAGTTGGCATATTCAAGTTTCCATTGTACAATATGGTATTTACAGAGTAAAGGGTAAGCTTGTATAATATGGTGTTATCGCGAGGGTAAAACCTCAGGTATGGCATACACTCGTACGCAAGCCAGTTCACTTTGCCAATCAGCTTTATTCAAATAATATTATAATAGGTACTTGAAAAGGAAACATAATTCGTAAAGCAAGGTGCGCATTTAACCCACAATCATAGCGTGGTGTACAGAATTTGACTGTTAACGTGACGTTGCGTGGAGCGCGGAGTGTCTAAGCACTAGGTTTCCTCTGCTTACTCGTCTACATGGAGCGTAAAAAATATCATATTGCTTCGATGAATAAAACAACATAATCAGCAATAACAAAGTATCTACTGAAACAACTTAAAAATTGACTGCTCGACGTTTATCGGCCATTGTTAGGATTTCAAAATCTATAAATCATTAAAAATGGCCCGCTCGGTTATTTTATAGCCCAAGCCTTTCTCGATTTTATTGGATATCATAAACAATGTACATTTGAGGTTTTTAAATAAAAGCACGTTTGATACTTACGACCTTTTATCTAATATGTATTGTTATTTTGTATATGTTTTTATATCTTCTATGGATTTATGTAGATAATATTTGTTACACAATATAATCTATGTTCACAGCATCGAGCTTCACGTGAAAGTGTCTTAATGGGATGGAGAGTCTTGACACTCGGTTTCCAGGTTCCCTCTGTACATCCTGTAATAGGCGGAATACAGCGAGAAGCTATGAAAAAAAAAATGGTATTGGTAGAACTGTTCGCCACGTTTTATCTAGTTACCAGAGCAACTAAATAACAACAATTTACTTTCCCGAGTCGGAATCGAGCCCACGATCGTCGCGCTCTATCTATATTACAACATATTTATATGAATTGTAGCCTAATAACATAAAAGCTACAACTTTTGTTAAGGCGGTCGAAGCCGCGTTTGTGTCCCTAGCAGGAATAATTCTTCCACCTCGTCCTCGAGTGTCATTGTAACTGAAGACTTTCCACGAGGCCCTTCCTACCTCCTAGCATAGGCATTAATTTTTCAAACACAAAAAACACAATTTTTATAACGAAATTACTTTTTCCTTTTAATTTACTTAATTCCATCCTCCTTTGAAAGAAAAAAGTAGAATAATCTAAATCAACTCGAAATTATTATTTAAGTTGGTGAAGTAAAATTTTAAGACGGTAATTTTTACAAGCTGTTGTTTGTTTTTCTCCCGAGAGATGTATTTGCAGGGTTTTAAATGGCGAAACGTTATTTTTTTTATTGTAATGAATATGTCTGATGAAGATGGTAGGTTCTGTATTCAAGTTCCAGTTACCTAAATGTTCTCTGTACAACCTGACATTGAAAAATTGATTGGTGTCGACTGGTATGTTCGAAACGCCAGAGCTGGTTAAAACTTTTATATTATACGGAATACTGGTTTAGAGTTAGGAACCGCGTCGAGTTATCAAGATGTCATGTACGTTAGCAGTCGGATATTAGAACTCACACTCATCACTTCACAACTGCGACGACGTCCTTACCATTTTAATTGATACATAGAATCAATTAACGTGAAATTATATAATCTATAGCCTTCCTTTACTGAGGCGGCAGGAACCTAATGTCAAAACACTTCGTTTCCCACTCTCCGCCTAATTTTTGTAAATTTTAATATATTTTTTCACCTAAAAGAATTGAACTTGCAACTATCACGCTAACTTAACACACTGTCCCACTGCCCCAAAAGTTAAATTTAATATTAATAAGCTATGTACAATGCAAGCAATGCGAACCTCCCCCCCCCCACTGATAGATAGTTAACGAACTAGTTCGTTTGATGGAACTATGTGCGGGCAGAATGTTCAAATGTTTTTGGGTATTCGCATTCACATACACATTCATACATCAATTTATAATTCTAGTTTTAGAATGTTGAATTTGTAGTTTATGGTGAGCTTAATCGGTTTATAAGTTATGGAGATCTATTGGAGTGTTATAATTTAATAAGATCAGCTTAACGCTGTATTCCGCACGCAGCAGGGGAGTCAGAGGGAACCCTAGTTTTAAAACACGCCACGACTGGCCTATAAGTTAATAGTTAATAGAGGCAGAGAGAACCTGGGGTCCTAGTGTTAAAACACTTTATTACCATTAAGTCACTTTTGTTCCCCACTTTCCGCCATGTGTTGACATAATATTTCATAGAAGAAACCTAAAAAGCAGACTTCATATAGCACATTCTTTTGTTTATATTTCGATTTATGCTGAACATAATAAGATAAACGTAGAAAAGCTTGAGTCAAAACACTCCATTCCATTCTTTTGACCAGAATCTCAACACTGAACCCACTCTCCAATAAAAGTTAGACGAAGCGTGAAAACAAAAGAAAATTATAAATGTTGCACAAAACCAAAAACAACAACTAAAATGTACTTAAAGCTAAGAACCGTTCCCGTGTGTATTAACAAGCAGTAGCAGAACTCTTAGTTCCGCAACTTGAACGGCTACGACTGCGGCTACGAGTGTAGAAATGTTGGCGGAACAGTATGGATGTCGATCAAAGTGCCACCGAAGAATTGGGGTGGAGTTGGGCGTCTGTCAAGCATGTTTTCGAGAAATTCATTTTTTAGTCTCCTTCCCCGCTTGACGCCAAATTCTCGAGGCGCCTTAAGTGGTCAAACTTAACGCCGGGCTTTGCCTGGTTATCAAAGCGACATATTTTGTACTCCCGATTAGCAACCAAACCCACGGGTGTCGCATTTAGAGTCGCACGCTTGTACCACTGCGCCACGACTGCTTGATTGCTTTTTATAACAATATAACGATATTGTAATAAAATTGTGCAATGTCCGACGGGACACGTGACACGGGACAGGGGTGTCCTCTCATTACAATAACCTGTGATGGCCAATAAAAATATATGGAAAAAATTCAAATCAGCACCCATTTACTACCTTTTATTTTGTTTTTGTATGCAAATGTTTTTTTATCAAAGACTCGCATGTTGCATAAATTGAAGAGATGTTTAAAGGTTTAAAATAGGCTCATATTTATACTAATATTATAAAGTGTAAAAGTTTGTTTTATCGATGGCGCTCATCTTACGACGTACTGGTTCGTAATAAAAAAAGCTAGTCCGAATTCAAATACAATATATAAAAAATTAAGAAATAAATAACGTACCCCGAAGGTATTTTGCGCACAAAATGCATGAAAAGGAAAAGCATAAAGACAATAGGCAATAGAGTTAATATAAGTTCGAGGGGCAGTTTCCAAAGCATTAATAACAGGCCCGCATACTGCCCTGCGGTACCTGCCTCCAGTGGTGTTCTGAGCAGCATCCCATGAGATAATTACCTTTGTCATCGCCCAACTTGACCGTTTACTTGAACTTTACTATTGTGAGTACTCACCGTGCTTAGTTCTAACTACGTCTCGACTTAGGAACTCATGACTTAGGAAGAGTACAAGATATACTCGCATTTTTGTCTACTTTTCTTTATTTTGCATTTTTTTTTCTTAAAGTTATTTTGAAATGGAAATGTAAATATTTTTGGGAAATAGACAACTTTACGAACGCACAGTCAGATTATTTTTCACTTATTGTATTTAAGACGCAAGCTTCAATACATGTAAGAGATGAATGCTAATAAAATGATAAAAATATATTTAAAATATAAAGTAAAATTATTCAACATTGTAACTAAAGTAAAAACTACTAATTTTGTATTTTAAGCTATTTTTTTTTTATTTTTCGTAAATGTAAATCAGACTTGTAGAGATTGTGATTGGAAAGACTTAAAGACATATGTATGTGTACGTAAGACTCCGTTCTTCTTTCTAGCTTTTTTAGTTTTACGATAGGCAGAATGAACCTGGCAACCTAGTGTTAAAACACTCCGTCCTAAATAAGACCTCCATTTCCCACTTTCCGCCGAATTCTGGAGCCAATGCGGGTTGAGAAGCCCTAAATAAGATTCAAACCCACAATGGTCGATTAAAGCGTTGTAAAAATAAAATAACGTGCGCAAACTTAATCAGTACACATATTACAGCATTTCCAGTTCCGGAGATTCGTTAGGGTCGATTCAGGCTTGGCTACTGGCATCGGTTACCTAAAGGTCA
The DNA here is from genome assembly GCA_000313835.2 of Heliconius melpomene melpomene. Classification (NCBI taxonomy): domain Eukaryota; kingdom Metazoa; phylum Arthropoda; class Insecta; order Lepidoptera; family Nymphalidae; genus Heliconius; species Heliconius melpomene. Next base: position 54,507 of record HE671250.1, read on the forward strand.
CGTAGTATTCAGTGGGGCCTTTCCTTATTTGCTATCTTGGATAAACGCTGTTATTATTATTGAAAACTATGCTTTTTGGTATTGTTGAGTTTGTTTGTCGATTCTATTATTATTTAAAAAATAAATATTATATAAAGAACAAATTGAGGCCAGCCGCGGTACAGGGGCACAAGCGTGTGACTATAAACACGACAGGTTGTGGGTTCTATTCCCACTCGTGGAAATGAACACGCAATGCCTTCAGAAATCAGCGGAAAGTGAGGAGCTGCTACATGCGGGATACGTGCCTGAAGCTGATTATTTTTGAGCATATTTTCCAAATACTTGATATTTATTACATACCTTAATATTTTTACGGCCCCATACGTGAATAAGTAATCTCACTGCTTATATTAAAAAAATATATTAATTATGTAAAGCTAGCTTTGTTATTTACCGTTTATTTTTAGTAGGTGAATAATATTTCATATTTTAGCATCCTAAAATCTAATTTTAACTGTAGAGCCCTATAACACCTTTGCTCAACGGTAAACTGTTCTGTAAGTAAAGCTAGTATGTATGTGACATTAGCAAAAGAGAGAAAAGAAAAAAATTAAAAAGACACAATTTAGGCGAATAATTTTATTAAAAAACTACATAGAGCTAGAGGAAAATTTTGTAATTTGACTGGACTTGCATGCAAACTCAACATTAATTTGTAAACTTAACTCATTTCATGTAAGCCTATCTCAAAGTTCGCTTTAAAACGTATGAAATGGTAGATAAGGGAAGTACTCCAGAGAAGTTTGTAAAGCTCAAAATGTGAGTCTGTATGCGGCGATGGTGGGCTCATGCTTCACGGTGTATACCGCAAAAAGCAAGATAGTCAGAAGGAATCTAATGTTAAGACACTCGGCTTTCCATGTACCGCCAAGTGGCGGTGAAACATCAATATTTTTGGTACAGGAAATTATAACCAAATACTAACTATAGTAATAATGTTGAGTCTACTTATGGCAGCTTTAACGAAATTCATTCTGCCGCTAGATCTCGATAGGAGACGGGAACCTAGTGTCAAGATACTTTCTTAACGCTCCCCCCATTTCCCGAGTCATTGCATGTTAAGTAGAAACCAACACCGCACTTTATCTTGCTACCAGACCAAGACCACAAAGTGATTTAATTTCTTCGTTAGAGAAGAACCAGATAGTCTGCCGCTGTACTCTTTTAGCTTCTGGTACAAATTACTTCAGAAAAAGACCCACATAATATGAAATAGACCGGGAATCAAAAAACACAATTTATCCACCACATAACACCACCGAACATATCTGTCGTTTTAGCTGAAAATGGAAAAATTCAAAGTGACTTTATAAAAGTCTTTGAATCGTAAAAGCATTATCAAAACAATATATTTCCTTTGGAATTGTTTCCAGTATTCGATTAGGGGTTGCTGTCAGCGGCTCGTTGTGTATTTTTAGGGTTCCTTCTGTACTTAAAAAAAGAAAAAATGAACAGTACCTATAGGATCACCTTACTAACTAACTCGAAGGAAAAGGAACTAACCTATAGGAACTTATAAGATCACTTTACTGACTGTCTGTCCGTCGGTAAAATCTTTTTTTTATTCAATAAGTTATGGAAATATCGAACAGAAGTTAATATCAAATATCTAAGTCTACCGATTTACTTAGTAAATCACCGAGAATACTTAGTAAAAAACAAAAAATTGCGGCTTTTAATTTATATTTATATTTAATTGCGTACAAAATTAATGCATGCGCCTGCAAACAAAAGTATCACAACTTTTTAAATCCATACTTCCTTTTGGCTACAATTATAGAATTACTACAGAGCCCTCGATAAGTTTCTTCGACCCGCACTTGACTAATTCTTATATTCGTTAAAAATCGTTTGTCTTTTCCCTCCTTTGTACTACGTAGCAGATATATTTCTTGTCATTTATTAATGGTTTTTCTGATGAAGGCCGTGAAATTAATTAGATTTTTTTTTTATTGAAAATTTTATTTTAATTATTTTTGGATGTAATTATAGGTTCCTGAAAAAGGCTTGGCACACGAGCACAGATTCTAAGTATAAACGCGATGGTTGATGCGAATGATTGTGACCTGTGTTCTGCTGAGAAAAAAAAACGAAGCAACGGTAGTTAGGACATTAGCTCTTATGTCCTATATATATGGCTAGGGACTTCTTTCCGAAATATTTATATACCACTACAGGTGACGCTCTTGGAGCTTATATGCTACACGATGGACCAGTATGCAGTCCAACCGCGTCCTTACTTTACTGTAGTTTATATTTCTTCCCACCTAGAGTTATTCCGATATCTGCATAAGACAGTTTGAAATGTCTAATAAACTCGGACAGTTGTCGGTAGAAATATTGTGCTTGATTGATTCTACGATTATGGATTTGAGTTTAGTGTTCCATATCTTTCGTATATAGCAGGATAATCAGAGACAATTTTGTGTCCAGACACTTTTTTCTCCTCTACATAAGGCTCAACTTATGTGATCTTTTGCTTAAATTTATTTCAAATCATAGTATTCTTTATTCAAATAGAGTTTTGCAAGCCCTTTTGAGTCAACAGGTACTTACTAGGCACCACTTAATGCCTATTCAATATTTAAAAAAAGTCGAACGAACATAAAATTGTCAACGGCTAGGAAGGCAACTCTGAACTGGCAAAATACTTCAACATATAAACAATAACATTTAAGAAGAACGTTCATTTTACATTTATTATTATCTTTCATTCTTTATTTATTACAAATTATGCTAAAATTAAATCAGTTTGGACAATAAAGAACAAAAAACAAAATTTAGACTTTAATCAAAGTGGATAAGCTGCTGAATGCTTTGCTGAATCCATAGGCTTAATTTACTATGTGCGTGTCGATATTTTCTACGCACAGACGGGCTTGAACAGAGACTACCTTTAATATATATTATATGAATGTAAAAAGTTTTTTTTGTTTATGAAGTGTCTATAGTAATAAATATTATACAGTTGAGGAGTTTGTTTTATTAAACGAGCTAATCTCAGGAACTACTGATTCACATTTATTAAACATGAGGAGTGGAACTTCTTAACATATGGGCTCTCCTTACCCCGCAACACGCGAGATAGCTGAAATAAAACAGGAATTCGAGAACTAATCCTAGAACTGAGTTCCTTTTCTTTTCTTTGATACTAAGTTCCCTCTGCCTACCCTGTTTTGCGGGAAAAACGTGAAGCTGTATCACTTGATCTGTAAACAAATGAGAAAAAAATGGTAAAAAAAGTATTAAACAAAAACCACACTGTTGAAGGTATTCTACATAGCACTTACCCACTAAGGTAAGGTGTGTCTGAAATTGGGGAACGAAATAACTCTGACAAATTGGTTTAATTATACACCGGGCTTGATTTGGAGCTTATACTTTTATTATACATGCAAATTACAGTGTCAATAATTTTATACGGGCGGGATTTAAATATATACCCATTATTTATAATTACAGTTTTGTTATATTGATAACAATATCCGTTTTTTCTAATCTTTTTTCAAATCTTCACTCAGTTTGCTTTATCCCGCTTAACAAGGGAATTAGAGAACCTAGTATCTCCACTTACTGCCCAATCTTTGAGTCATACTGAGTGACGGAAATTAACGCCGCGCCTTGTCTATCAGCGCAGAGAAGTGAAGGTAATTTGAATATAATCATTTTCCTGATCCAATAAACCACAAGCGCATTTTCCCACTGCGCTACAACGGCCGCAATATATATATTTATGGCATATACTCATAAATTATACACACGTATACATACATCTCAAAAAGATCCAATTGCAAGGTATCTTTGGAATACTTCCAATGTTGAATAGCAGAGCCACAGAGCCACAGAGCCACACTAGTGGACTATACGTCGATGTCGTCGGTACAATAAATGATTTTATTTTGGCCGTCATAGCAGTTTTATATGTTGTACTGTTCCAAAGAATATAATGACCCTGAACAGGGTAAAAATATTTTATTTTATTTACACGAAGTGCGGTGTTGAGTTGCGCCAGTCTGCAATGTGGACTACCAGCGTCACGGTTAGAGTGCCCCACTGCGCCACTGCGCTATAATAGCATTGAGATAACAAACCAAGAGCGCCAACGTGTCCCAGCCAGTTGGCAGGTCCCAAACTTTGGAAGGACCCTCCAAGGTTCTTGGCAAAAAATCAAAAACACTATCATAAATCTCAATATAACACTTTGGTTATTATTTATTGTGTAAATAGAAATTGTTGACCTGTCTACCTGTGCCCAAATATGTAAAGCATTTTCTTTTGTGTATTTTTAATATATGTTGCTGTATAATATGTTGTGTCTCGTATTAGGGCGGGAAACGAAAGACGGAGTATCTTAACATTATATTCTCTCTGCTACCTGCCTACCTTGCTATTTAGAATTGTTAAGAACTGAATAACATCAAAATATGTGACCGGCTCCAGAAAATGTATCGTTGAACATGAATAGCAAAGTTAAAAATGGTATAACAATCAATCTTGTACCGGAAAGAGCCAATTTTCTGTTCGACTTGACGCTAATAATACGCAATTTCCTTTTATGCCTATTTTCATACCTTTCCAATGAAAATAATCATTGCTTTTAAGCAATTGCTTTCCTTTAGGAAATAAGTAGTCATTGGCGTTGTTCGTTTAGATTTTAATATTGTCAGGTGGTACAAATCAGATCAATTTATCTATTGGAATGTGTTCATATTGTTACGTGTTCATATTAGCGGGGATATATGGAAATATAGCTTAATGTTTGTAGTTTAACATAATTATGAACTTCAATATCAATCTCGTTATGTTTCTGTTAGGCTGTCCTATTAAGCGCGAGGTTGAGTTCCTCCACTTAACACGCAATGTCTTTTAAATTAGATGGCTAACAATAGGCTCTATGCGGGATTCCTGTCAAATATAATCAGACAGGTTACAAAGTATTACGTTTAAAGCGTGATAAGCGTCTTCCTTGACACCAGACAACTAAATACAAAATTTGGAACAACGTTATGTAATCGCAACTAAAAGGCGCGATCAATTTTAAGATATATATTCGGCAAATTTTATATTTACTTTGATTTAGCCCATCTGACTAAAGTACACGATTACATAATAAGTATAAATTTTTTGCATCACGCTGTATCCCGCGTATATCAACCCGGCAGAGGAAACGTCACGTGTCAGGTATCAGGTAACGATACCTCAACGACCTGTTTTTTCATGTTACCAGAGCAAGGACATTCACAACAGTGGGGATTGAACCCACAACCATCCGTGTTACCGTGTTTACTGTCAAACACTGTCCTCCTAAGACACAATAGTCTTGAAAAATCCGATTAGATTAGATAAATGTAAATTTCAAATAATTCTGTAGATTACATAAATTAGCCAGAATATTCGAAAAGCTTTTGGGGTAAACTTTAAAGAACTTATTAACTAACTTTAAGTTTTGTAACTTATTAAAGTTATTCGCTAAAGATGAAAAATTATAATTTCTTATAGTGTAGGATTACTGTCAATCAACGAGAATATTTCATTTATAAATATATTTTTAACTATGATAAATTAGAAAACAATACTTTTTTAAAGTTAATATAATTTAAGCCCTTTTATTTTAAGCTAATGTATATTATATAAATAAATTGTAAAATATTGGCTCTCAATTGTATATGATATAATACGTACGAGTATATGTTATATAAGACACAACTACTGTCAGCAAAGGCGATGGTTGAGTGTCCAAACCCATTCAAGAAAATGAATTATTTTCATTTGTTCGTTCTGGTAACGTGAGGGAGAGTGGGGAACGGACACTAGGCTTCTTCTATTTACAATGCTATACACTTTTAGAATGTAACAAAAAACAATTCTATTATCAAAAACATTTGTATGAAGTATGTAGTACGTAGGTACATATTTTATTCAAGATAATAATAGCATTAGCTGATATCAGCAAAGTGGCCACTCTCTTGAAACCAGCCAACTGTGTAGATATTACGTAGTATTATCTAATATATGAAAATATTATTCAAGCACTTGAGATTATAGATAAGACAGCAGGTAGGCAAAGGGAACCTGGAAACTTAGTGTTTTAACACGCCGTTCCCATTAAGACGACTACCATTTTGCGTTCCCCTGAATTCTGAGGCAATGTGTGTTGAGCGACTTATCGCCGCGCTTTGCCTCGTTGCTGAATGGGAATTGAACCCGTTTATTTTTATCATTGCATTTACAGTCACAATCTTGTGCTAACAAAATGAAACTTACAAGTACCTTTGCGTGGATTTTTTACAGTTCGATTAATACCTTATAGCAGGTCAGGCAGAGAGAACTTTATATCCACTCATTCTGTTGCCCACCTCCTATCCAAACTCGAGAAATGAGGAGTAATGGAACTCATGGCCATGATTTGTATTGCCAGAACCCAATAAGTAATTTCCTATTTCACAATTTGTAGATTTGAACACCACCACTCGATTCCTAATATCTTATAAGTTGTGTGGAAAGTGTGAAACGAAGAGTCGTAACAATAGGTTCCTTCAGTCTATTATGCTATGCAAGAAAAAATAATCAGAAATATAAGATAAAATTTAAGAATTTTAAATTCGACTCCGACTTGGTAAGTCCCTGTCGAGTTAAAATGCTTTTATCTAAGCTTTCGCGGCTTAGCTTCCGTTCACACGAGAATATAGAGATTTTGTTACGAGCTTTTCTTTTTTTTGTCATTTGAATATGCCATAATATGTTCATATTATTTTATCTATTATTTATATATTAACTTTATATATAGTGTTAACTTTATATATAAATTTATATATAGTGAATATTTATGGTTACCTGTGTCTGCAATGATATGGTATGGACATTTCCTTACTTGTTACTTTTGGAGGGTATAAATATATACGTGTTTTACGTACTTAAAATATTATATAATACTAGATCCTCAGGTTCCCTCTACCTACCCTGCAGATCCCACCTGCCCCTAAGTGTGGGATGCAGCATGGAGCTAAAAAAACAAATAGTATGAAAGATAGCTTGGTCAAGTGGAAATAACTAATAATGATATTTTAGCTATTTAGCGCTCGAGGCTATCATTAAATGTATAATATTAAATTGATAACTGTGAGGCCAGTCATGGCGCAGGGGCATAAAATGTGCCTGTAAACGGAGCTGGTTGTGATTTGTTCCCCACTCGAGGAAATTAAATATTTATTTAAATGTATATTTTCTTTTCTTTGCTCTGGTGCAGACTTTCGCCACTCAATATACAATGACTCCATAATACAGTGGAAAGTGGGTAACGGAGTGCCTTAACACTAGGTTCCTTCTGCGTACCCTGGTGTGTGCGGAATACATCGTAAAGCTGATTCATTTTTAATTTAATTTAGTATTTTTTAAAGTAAAAATTGTGTCAATGTTTGATAAAAGTCTTAAAAGCTTATTTTTGATTTATTTAAAAAATAATACTAACTCTGACTTACCAAAATCCAATTTTTCAGCACGGTCACACAGAAACTACACAATTTCAACTAATATGCACACTACACTCGACACTAAATCGTACCTGAAAGCTCGTAGAGTATCGCCATACAAACTTTGTGTCGACTGCAACGCGCGCACTTCGTACCGCGTCCTCTCCAATACTGAAGGGACATGCGTGGTTTGAATCCATTCAGAAAACTGTGTAAAGCTCTAGCTCTTTTAACTCATTTTGTTGATTTTTTTTTATTTATAATTAAACTAGGGTATATTTATTTTTTCTATATTTTTATAATACCACTTATATTTTTTCAATTTGAAACAGTACTTCCTGAAATTAGCACATTCAGCCAAATAATTTCTTTAGTTTAATATACATTTAATGTAAAGATGAAAAATATATTCTATTGTCTATAGATTAGACATTTCATTAATTAAGGATTAACACTTTCATATAAAACAAGATGACGCAGTGGAAAGAACACGTACCTATGAATAATTTTCATTTCCTCAGTAAAATGAAATCAAACCGCAGCGTTGATCTCCGCCAGTCACGGAGTGTCTATAGAGTACCGACACTAAGTTCCCTTTTACTATCCCGCATTAATACTACGGGTATAAAGAGTGAATTTGAGAAAATATTAGATTGTATTAAACAAGGAATGTACAAAATTCGCTAAAAGCCATCGTTTCCTAATAACCGTTGTGTAAATAGAGATATTGAGTTAAAGAGTGAGGCCGAACAATCATTAATTGTTTGCTGAGACCTTCTAATATCCAAGATTTGTGTTTATTTTGTAAAAGGGGTTGAGTCGTCGACGTAGTTCATACTCCTTAGCTTAGTTGCGACAAGCCTGTACACTAATTATCTAAGTTCGAAACCCATTCTGGGAAAGTTTTATGAATATTTCTTCTACAAAGCGCGGCGTTGAAGTCCGCCTATGGTGTACCAATTTTTTTCTCTGTACGTCAAACTTTACTAAGAAACACGCAAGGCCTCAAGAATTAGACAGAAATTTGTGAGTGGAGTGTCTTAACTCAAGGCTCGCTCTGTCTATCGTGCCACATGCGGGATGCAGCGTGAAGCTACAAAATTAAAAGCTTATCTAGTATTGCGAGGTAGGTAAGTATATCCATGTTCATAGTGTATGATATATTTGCGTTTCTTTTGACCGGTCAGTACATGAAAGCGAATAGTCGCTCTGCTGCAGAGGACAATACGAGTAAATGTCATTCATTATAAGACACAAAGGCAGTGGAGGCAAAGGTTTAAGGTTCTTATCCATATGATAGAAAAATATACTTTAATGTTAAAGCTTAGAAGTCATTTTATTCGTTTTTTTTTTACTCATTAGTTATTGTTAACATATTTCTAGGAAGTTAATTGTCATGTCGCGATGCTCCTTTTTATTGTAATTATCACTTCTAGGCACCGTCTGTTTGGCCGCTATCATTGCAACATCAAAAAAAATAGTGTTGTGACATCAGAAATCAGGGCTTTGCGGTAAGAAGAGTGTGATAATTATTTCTAAATTATTATAAATAATAATAAATAAGTAGATAGTAGTAGTTTTACATAAGCGTATATATAACTAGCAACTATCCTGCATGACATATCCTCTAGAAGTATTCCTGAACAGTGTAATAAGCGTTACTCGTAAGAATTGTTTTTAAAGATACTTCAAATGTTGTAGTCATGTAGTGGCAAAATTAAAATACACTGCGGAATTTTATTATGTACACGTATACCTACTCAGACCCATAAAAGATATATATCTTTTTGGAGGCAAAAACTCATATTTATTTTTCGTTCCTATCGTAAGTCTGTCACTATTTTTTTAAACATTGAATATGTTGTCGGACAAACAGAATATTATAATATACAAATTGTGTGTGTGTGTTGTAATAATCCAACCTGCATGGCTAAAAACATCTGCAGAGAATCTCGAGCTCTTAGATTATAAACATATCTCACGGCTCTTTTTTGGAGAACGAATGTTGAATTTATATCTGCGGTACTGCCCCATAGCTGCATTCCATAAAATAAAATACTATGAAAATAGCTATAGTGAACTAGTCGGCAATGTTACCAGTAATTCCTCCACTTAAGCACAATTTCTCGAAAATTGGGAGAAAAAGTGGGGAATGGAGAGCGAACTCTCTCACTAGGTTCCCGTAAAGCTAACATAAATAGTAAATAAAAAAATAATAGCCAACAAGTAACATCTGTCAGTGGATGTCGCCCGTTAAGAACCAGGCATTATTCTAAAGAGTTCTAGGGATTTTACGTTTATACATCTTGTAGAAAGTTGGCTGAATATTTTAAATATAAACATTGTTTGAAGGAGGAACGGATAGTGACGTCAATTTTATAATACGATACAAGGCACTGTAGACAAGGACATCCGGGTATTATACAATAAAATGGTCTCAAAAGAATTTGTTTTTGTCAAATGAATTTGTTCTTCAGCTTCATTAATATTCGGGGTATTTTGCATACAACAGGTTAGGCAAGGAGAACCTGGTTTCAACATACTCTTTTCTCCACTTCCGGTCAAATCGGGTATTGCATGATCCCATATCTGTATAAATAAAACTTTAGTTTTGTGTCTGAGAACATACGAAGCACAGACCACTCTACAACTTTGAAAGTTGTAATTTAGCATCGGAACTAGGGACGTCGAGGAGTGTAGGTAACAACTAAAAGGGATTTTCTTAAATTTTTTATAAGAACAGGAATGATATTTTCATTTTACTTACTACTCACCCAAACAAAGATGCGACCGAAGACTCGTTTAATTATATAATGCTTTAATTTTAATTGTGAAACTCTAAATAAGGTGGAAGAATATTTTATATGAAATTAATTAACTTCGAATATATTTTTCCTATAACATTGGTTATAAGCCAGGGTACATACATGGGGACGTATTGATTGCTTAATGCAAATTTACAATTCCAATTTAATTGGGAGTTCGTCGCTCGATCAAAGTAATCAAATTTTAAGAGAATTTTCGTTATTAACTCAGCAACATTTGACACACGCTGATTGATTAAAACAGATATTACGTTATTTATGAAGTAGACTTTTGTAGAGAACAGAGGCCGTCGGGGCGCGGCGACACAGGGTGACTGTATGCACGACGGTTGTGGATTCGATCCCCAGTCAGTCAAAAGATATCAGTTGCTCTGGTGACAAGACAAAATATTGAGTTTAGTTTTGCCATTCAACACACTGTGACACGAAAATTGAACTGAAAAAACTAAATATATTTTATTTTAAATTTACAGAACTGCAATTAGATTTGCTATAACAAAACATTAATAGTATATGATAATTTCAAATATCATGGTCATCAATTTTATATGTGGATAAAACACCATGACACGGCGGCGCGGCGGTGTGACGTGTCATTCATCAAAATCAGATTATGGTGACATCCGCCCGCGCCTCTGTACTACAAGTATTACGGGACATCGGGACATCATGCACTGCATACAAGAAGCTGTCTCACGCCTTCTCTTCATAACAAAGTACAAAATGAAGTTAGTGTTAAGACACTGTGTGACCATTGGGTTAGGATTAATATATAGTTGGGAGACTTCTGTGCTACAAATGTCAACTGTCAAATATAGTACTGCAATGTGTCAATGTCACTGTCAATGTCAAAATGCCCGCTCTTTTCATTTGTTATTAAAAGTTACTAATTTAAGCGGGAGGACATATTTGACCCTCATATACTTGAGGTTACACGTGTTGTAGTCGATGTGATTTGTTACTAGGTTGTTAATAGATAATTATTAGCAAGTTATAAAGTAATTTAAATGTTTTAATTAATAAATATTGTGAATTGGTTAAAAGAGCTGCTATAATTAACACTGAGTAAATACCTATATGTGTTTTCGAATGTTGATGGTGTTTTATATAAGTTTCTAGTTATTTAAACTTCAGTTTATAGTTATTTTGATTTATAATAAATAAGATTGTATTTGTAACAATAGTGTTGTATGGTTTTCTTTTGATATTTCACTTCTGAAACCTAATTATATAATATATAATCATTTATCGAACCTTCAATCGTCGCGCTTACGTTAAACACAATTAAATAAAATTTAATTACACAATTGCATTTCATTTATATTCGAACAACTGTAGATGTGACAAAATGTGTCGAAGTGATTGCAAGAAATACAATATTATGTGCTCTCTATAATATACGTTGACTCTATGTTCCTCAAAGGGCATTCGACAAGTAAGCTACAAGGAAGCTACAAAAAATAGAATGTAATGACCACGTGGGCAAGGCCATAGGTAAATGCTAGTAACATTACAATATACCTAATTGAATTATAGAGATGTGAGATGATAGATAGTTGTTTGAAAAGTTTTGATACAATTTTTTTATAGCGTAAAGCGTTTTTAAAGCGTTTTATTCTACATATAGGAGAACCTGGAAATCTGGTGTTAACTCTTCGGTTTCCGACTTACCGCCTAATTGCTTAGGCATTGCGTGTCGAATGGTGGAACTGAACCCCGCGCTGCCTCTAAACATACATCATATTTTCCTTTACTTTATATAGGCAGTAACGTATAACTACGTTTGTCGTATAATATTTATTTATGCCTCAGAATACAAGTGAACTAAACCGATAAGCGGATAGCCTACGTAATGAGGAGCACAATACATGGATAGACCATTGTGCTCGTGACCTACGAGTATGTATAATCTTAGTGCCTTATACTTCAAAAGAACTCGATCTCATTATATATTGAAATGCATGTAAATACTATTATATTATATACGAGTATAAATTCTTTTAAGATGTCGACCTGGCACAGTGGCACAGTGGCACAGAGTCTGATTTGAGACGTGATAGTTGTGGTTTTGATTCCTTTGGGTTGCTGTTGCCCTGCTGCCTTGTTTAAGCAATAAGATAAGGCAATCCAACTTACGGGTCACCTTACACACCAGGCAAGCTACAGGTGCGTTGCCGGCCTTTAAGGTGGATAGGCGACCTTTTTGAAGGTACCCAAGTCGTATTGCCGTGGAAACACTGCCGCAAGTAAGCCATTCCACAGTTGCGTGGCACGTGGAAGGAAGTTCCTTTCTTCTATTGTAGCTTCTCTTCTCTTTAGCTAAGAGAACATCAGTGTAAAGACATTACATTCTCCACTTTCTGCCTGACATTGTATGTTAAGTGGCGGGCACTCAACGGCACCCCCTAGCTTACCGAGCGATAATCAATCATTGGCGTATTGAACTATTACTATATATCTTTATAACAAAAACATCCTTCGATGCATTGTGAGTGGCGGCAGTTAACGCCGCGACTTCTTTCCATTTAAGCTATCGATTATTGAATCTAAAAATGCCGCTACTATGTCATTGAAGTAATAAGCTAAAAAGCACCAAATTTCCATTACCTTGAATATGATTAACAAACTTTAACTCGGTTGCGGGTTTATCTCCACTAACTCGTCGTTATATCGAATTAGCTGTAATTAGCAACACATACTGTACTCATTACGTAACGAACGTTATAACGTTACGTACTATATTATTACGAGACGCTGTCGCTATCTAGCCTGTGTATCAAATTTTACCTCTATTATAAAAAAATGGTTTTATCATCACTTCCTTCCTTCCTCCTGGCATTAATCCCGGCTATTGCCAGGGTCTGCCCTCCTACTCAACCTACTCCACTTTGCACGGTCCTTTGCATCCTCGGTGGTTAGACCATTGGCTCTCATGTCCTGCATCACGACATCCAGCCAGCGCTTCCTTGGGCGTCCAGGAGGTCTCACTCCAGGAACTGATATAGCAAGGCACTTGCATCCGACATAGTTCTTAGGCCGGCGCGTAACGTGGCCAAACCATCTCAGGCGGCGCTCTTGGAGCTTATCCGCTACGTCACGGACCCCAAGACTACCTCGAATGAATGTGTTGCGTATGCGGTCAGACCGCGTTACGCCGCACATCCACCTCAGCATCTTCATTTCCGTGACGTGAAGCTCCTGAGTGTGCCGAGATAGTGCCGGCCAACATTCGCTGCCGTATAAAAGAACCGGTCGGATGATGCTCTTGTATTTCAGCCCCTTGAGCTTGGGCGGTATTCTGCGGTCGCAGACCACACCAGTGACCTCCCGCCATTTGGCCCAGGCAGCGCTTATCCGCCCTTGGACATCGTGATCGATGCCTCCAGACTCGTGCATAACGGATCCAAGGTACCTGAACTTCTCCGACTTAACGGCTGGCTCAGGACCTATAAGGATGGTGCTCGAGTCCCGGCTCCCGCAGGCCATGTACTCTGTCTTCGACACATTTAGTTTAAGACCGCCGTTCTCAAGCGTACCCTTCCAGAGGTTCACTTTACGCTCCAGCGTCAGTCGGTTCTCGGCAATGAGTGCTATGTCGTCGGCATACATCATCAGCCATGGAGGCTGGTCCTGGATGTGACCCGAGACAGTATCGAGCACTACATTGAATAAGAACGGACTAAGAGCCGAGCCCTGGTGAACCCCCACTGTAATCGGGAAGGGTCTAGTGTCGCCAACAGCAGTCTTAACCATAGAAGCGGAATCGTGGTACATGTCTCTGATAATCTCAATATAGGCCTCAGGGATCCCTTTGGATCGCAATGCCCACCCTTTGGATCGCAATGATCTGCAGAAGGCCACATGCAGAGCTCTCCTTTTTTCCCTGTATGCCTCTATCAAAGTTCTGAGGGCGAAAATGGCGTCCATGGTGCCCGATCCTGGCTGAAATCCATATTGAGACTCAGAGATAGTACACTCTTGGCGGAGCCTGAGGTCGATCATGCGTTCGAAGAGCTTCATGGTATGACTCATAAGCTTAATGCCCCTATAACTACCACAATCTTGAACACTGCCCCTTCCTTTGTAAATAGGGGTAATGAAACTAAGCCGCCACTGATGCGGCATCTTACCAGTGTTCAAGATATGGTTAAAAAGGTCAGTAAGCATGAGCACACCAAGAGAGCCCAACGATTTCCACGCTTCGATCGGAATGTCGTCAGGTCCCACCGCTTTTCCGTTCTTCATGCGTCGAAGGCAATTACGTGTTTCGTCAAGGGTTATTGGGGCAATAAGTCCGAGGTTAGGCGGTGGGTCGTGATGAAGACTGCATGGGTGCTGAGTATTCAGCAACTCCTGGAAGTAGCTTCTCCACCTCTCCTTCACAGAGTCATGATTACAGAGCAGCGTGCCCTGGGAATCTCTGACGCAAAGACATTTTGCAATATCTTGCGTCACTTTATCCCGGGAACGTGCCAGTTTGTAAATGAGCTTCTGCCCCTCCACAGTTTCAAGTTTATCATACAATGGTGACAAACTTTCACTGCGGGCTCTGGCTACAGCTCTTTTACAGGCACGTTTAGCTACTGTGTACTCAAGTCTGTCTTCAGGAGAGTTGGATTCCTGCCACTTCTTAAAGGCAGCCTTCTTTTCACGAGTCACCTCCTGCACCTCGTCATTCCACCACCATGTCTCCTTGTCGATGACACGTCCTCCCCTAGAAAGGCCAAGAACTCGCCTGCCCGCCGCAATGATTGCCGACTGAGCCCGATCCCAAGCATCCTGAGCAGTCTTTATCATCACTATCATATCATTATCATCGAAGTTACCATCACTTGTGCCGTTGTCGTCATCTTCATCATCAGACTATCTTCCTCAACTGTTTCTGGTGAATTTTGCTATGAAGGTAGGTTAGAATTTCTAAAAACAAACAAAGTAGCGGGTGACGACTAGTCACGAGCTAAGTAATGAACGTAGAAATGAAATGGACAGAGTAAGTTACTGAAATCAGATTTGTAACTTAAGATGCCAACGCAAGTTCAAATAACCCCAACTCACTACTCAGTTGTTTCTAAAGATAAATACTGAAGATGTTGATCTCCTAAATTATGTTTCAACTTAGGATTTTCTCATGAAAGTTAAGTAATTAAGAAGTGACTTCAAATTTAAGTAGTAATGTCATTGGCAAACTAACGCCGTGAGCGTGGATTCGATTTCCACTTGGAAAATCTTTTAGAAATAGAAAAAGTATCTATTCTTTGCATTGCATTATTTATAAAAAAATGTCCTAGAAATTGCCATTGAAAAATTTCATAATTGCATAGACAATTTCTTCCATATTTGGAAATGAGTCTAAATAAACACATTACACTCGAAGCAATAGATCTATCCTGCTGCCTGGGTCACGCTCTACCCTGCATATAATGTTAAGATAGTCCACTCGCTCGATTGTGCCCCCGCTCCATGACTGATCTAATATTTTCATTACAATGATGTAATAAAAAATACAAAATGAGTCCTAAAACATATTCACAATTCCATACATTTTTTTTCAATTACAAGAGAAAGTAGATTCTGATGAGTTCAATTTCTCAAAAAAAAAAAATATCAATGTCGAATCTAAATCTCCAATAAAAGTCCAAGACAAATAATTCTTCGAATATTTTAAATCAGGGCTTCTCAAGTTATATGATTTTTTTTTTATATTTACAGTTACTTGATTGGTTCCTTTGATGAGCTTTGTATTTCAAGTAAAGCCTTGCCTTCACTGTCCAGGAATATATAGTATATAAATTGGGAAGCAACTATAAGAATACCTGCATCTTTGAAAACATCTCTAAGAGCGCGAGATTCTCTGCGAGATGTTTTCAAAGATGCAGGTATTCTTACAGTTGCTTCCCAATTTATCTATATATATAAAATCGAAAGGTCACTCACTCATCACGAAATCTCAGAAACTACAAGTGCTAGGAATCTCAAATTTTGCATAGGAGTTACTTATAGGACGTAGGTGCTCGCTAAGACGGGAATTTGCAATATTCGACTTCTAAGGGGTTGTTTTTGGGGTCGAAAGTTTGTATGAAACTTCGTTACTACAAATGCTAGGAATCTCAAATTTTGCATAAACGTCACTAGGACGTAGTCATGGAGACAGAAATTAATAATAACATAGTTCACGCGGGTGAAACCGCGAGCGGGCCGCTAGTATACTATAATATTCTCTTTGTCCGACAAAATATACATTGTCATAGTAAACATAGTGACAATCATACGATAGAAACGAGAAATAAAGATAAGATTGTTACTCCAAGTTTTCGCCTCCAAAAAGTTAATAAATCTTTTATGGGTCTGAGCATACGTGTATATAATAAAATTCCACAGTGTATTCTAGATTTGCCACTTCCAAAATTTAAAATATCAGTAAAAAAAATTCTAACAAGTAAAGCTTATTACACTGTTCAAGAATACTTAGAGGACAAACATGTATGGAATTAATGTCTATTGAATGTAATGCAGGATAGCTGCCAACTAATGTAATAGATTGTACCATTGATTTTGAAAAGAGCAACTGTTGAGTTTCTTGCCGGCTCTTCTCAGCAGAACTGCCTTCCGAACCGGTGGTAGCTTTTTGTTCATATGTTCATTCGACGATTCAAAAGTGCTTGTTATAAGTTTATTTGAATAAAGAATATTTTGAATTTGAATTTGAATATTTAAAAGACAAAAATGTATCGAATTAAACCAATTGAATATTAGGAATTTTATGTAATAATTACATTGTAACACTGATATTAAAAAGAGCAACTGTTAAGTCGGTGGTAGCCTTATCGACGGTTTACAAATGTTTGGAAATGTCTTTACAGTTTTTTTTTTTAGCCTTACATTGTATCTTACAAGTAAGTAAGTACATCCCGCTGTGAGACACATCGTTCCTCACTTTTCACCGAATTCCGAAGGCCGTACGGATAGTGAACACCATTTCATGGTGTTTTTTGACTAGACTAGAGATAATTAATTCTTCAGAGTAATTCTATGGTTGTAGTTTTAAGTGATTTATAAAAGTTGACAAACTGTAGTGTGCAGGTGTGTGCACTCATTTTGTATGAAATGAGTGCTATACTCGTACATAAGTTGAAATAAAATCAATATGTATTAATAGCGGCTCTCACATCTCATGTTTGAGAACCACTGGCTTAGACTATTCAAATTACATTTACATATTTTGTAGAAAACGATATCTTCGTTACCGAGCACTTATAGTAGCAGATTCGAATAAAAATGAATTGATATTGGCAGAGTTGCCCTGCCACCGAAATAAAATTACTGATCCGTTGTCATTCTAATTTTTTGGGAAAATTCCGTTATTTGTATATTCAGAAAGGGACTTAGAGATTTTATTTAATAGATTCTAGATTAGATTAGATGAGACAACTATTTTACGATTAATTTACTGTTTGACATTTTGTATGGTTTTTAATATTTTCGTTTATTTGCGCTGTGTTCTGTTCAGAAAATTTTCCAAGTTCAGGCGACGGTCGTATGGAGGATTTTGATAAATTTGTAATAAGTTATCTCATTTTTCTTTTACCATGCATCTTTAGAGATGCTAGGTAGTGGTAGTGGACCTATCATACCTCGTCCGTATTATATTTGTGTGCTCAAATCATTTGCCAAAACTAAATCGCCAGCTCGAGTTATTTTCATTCCAAATAAATAATTATTATATTTGTCACAATTACGAAATTTTTAAACTGAGACGGGATTAAAATTGAAATCATCAAAATCCAAGGTGAATATTCCAAATTAAACATTTTATAAAGTAAATTCGGTATCGTTCGTTATCCCGCAGCGACATCTCTAACAACCTATTTACATAAACCTAATTCTGGATGAGAATTTAAATTATAATTACAAAAAGGCTTCTCGCAGACTAAAAATATAAGTCCTATTAGCTTTTACCGGTAGCTTTACCCTCAAGTCAACTCTGATACACCTTCGGTGTAGTTGTTCACATCGAAATAAAATAAATGATACAATATTATATCTAACCTATCAATAAATGAACTGTCTAATATAAAAATATATAGTATAAATATGTGAAGAGGACCACTCCAAAGGCGACTTTATTTTAATTATATTGAATTTTAAATAATCTAAGGCGCTATTATTAAGAAGTTTATTATTTTTAAAAACACCAAGATTTGTATTGTCTATTATAAGAACGGTAAAACAATGACCCATTTAGAGAACAAAGTAGAGAATTAAAAATGCATCAGAAATGATGCACCAAACTGAAATGTAGGTGAAACGATCCATTCCACGAGGCGTCCTACGCAGAGCGCCGCCCACGCACGCGGTAGGAAAGTAGCGGTAAATTATGTATGTATGAACATTTGTTTTAGTCGTAGGAACAGTATATGTATTTGATTCTATTTATTTTCTTTAGTTGTTTTATAATAATAGTCGTTGCTTCACTACCATTCGTTTTGTTGTAGGTAACGTCGCCCTCTTCTTCTTCTTCAACTTTCACCCACTAGCTGATACATGTATCCTTTTTTTTTTTTTTTATGGTAAAAGGACAAGGCAAACGAGCGTTAGGGTCACCTGATGGTGATCACCGCCGCCCACGACCCCGTGCAGCACCAGAGGAGCCACAGGTGCGTTGCCGGCCTTTGAGGTGGAGATAGACGCGCTTTTTAAAGGTACCCATATCGTACCAACCTGGAAATACTGCCGCGGGTAGACCATTCCACAGTTCGGTGGCGCGTGGAAGGAAATTTCTACGAAACCGCACAGTAGTGGAGTGCCACGTATCCAGATGGTGTGGATGATATTTAAGTTTGTCACGTGCTGTGCGGTTAGAAAATTCGGCGGCAGGTAACAGTTCAAACAGTTCTTCAGAACACTCACCATGATAAATGCTATAGAGAACGCACAGCGAGGAGACGTCTCTACGCAGAGCCAAAGTGTCAAGCCTTTCACAGCTTACTGGGTCCTTAATGATTCGAACAGCTCTACGTTGTATGCGATCAAATGGGTCAAGCTGATACTGGGGTGCACCAGCCCAGAGATGAGAACAGTACTCCATGTGTGGCCGAACCTGGGCCCTATATAGGGCCAATCGGTGTTTTGGCGTGAAGTACCGTCTCGCTCTATTGATGACCCCCAGTTTCTTCGAGGCCAACTTGGCCTTGCTTTCCAGATGATCGCGATACTGGCACTCACTCGAAACATTAAGGCCCAATATACTGCCTTATTACATTAACGGTGCAAATGAGACGAGTATTAGTTCTACAAGCCAACACGCATTATTTCTAAAATGAAATTCCCCCGCTAAGCGGTAAAAAGCTGCTGAAATTAAAAGTGAAGTGTATAGGACACCCTAAGTGTTTAACTCTGTTACATTTCGAAGATTAAACGTGAATGTGCTCTCAGTGTTGTGTGTGTGGTTACATCAATAGTATAATGTTTGTGTGTACGTACGTATATTGACAAAGGCGGTCGTGTATTAGAGGTTATTATCTAATTAATGATTGTATAAATGATAACACGTCATAGGAATGAAATGTTTGTTTGAAACTCAATTTCAAACAGACACATTTAATACTTCTTTTCTTCATGTGGGAATCGAACCCAATTATTTCCAGGCCACAAAAGCCTTTATGAAACGTATTTAACAATTTTTGTTTTTCTTTTAATGTCACGGTGTACCCCGCACATAGCACCGTAGGCAGTGGGAACGTGGGTACCTAGGGTCAAGACCATCCGTTCCCATTAAGACACTTCCGTTTCAGACTTTCCGCCGTGTTCTCGAGGCATTGCATGTTATTTGCCGGAACTCAACGCCGTGCTTTACCTTGTTACCAGAGCAAAGAAATAAAAATATTAAAGAAATATTAAACATGTTCTCCAAGAGGGAATAAAACCTCTTGTGCCCCTGCACCACGACGGCCTCAAGGAAGGTATTTATAATAATAATTTTATTAGCATTCTTACTGATTATTTTAGTAACTAAGTAATTTTAGTTTACATGTTTGTAGGAACCTCACTCATATTTACAGCTTGCACGAGGACCATTAATGGATACAGTAGAAAACTGAAACGTTCAACGCTGTCAATGAATTTAAGACCTTATTACCAGAATTTACGATCTAGATTGTTATAATAATTTCGCTTTGTATATCTTAAAACAGCACTTCAGCAAAACAATAACAGTTTCCTTCACCAAATTAGGCGTTAATTAGATACTAAAATACAGCGAACGACGTGTTTTAACGTAACTCACGAGATCAGAGTGCTAGCGGATATTATATTGACGCACTGTGACGGAGAATAACGCATAGGTCGTGAGTTCTTTCTCGCTTATACATACATTCTATTTCTGGTATGACCCAGAGATAGAGAACAGGTAGTCATAGGAACAAATTACTAAAAATTAAGAGCATTATGTAAGAAGTTTTTCAATTTTAAATTGTTATCTTTGGCTTTAGGATGTTCAGGAGAAAAACAATTTCCAACCTTCTCCAACAAAATGTTTATATGGTATCGTGAGAATGTCGCGGTGCAGCAGTACAGCGTCTGGTGTGCGAGGATTTGATTCCCACTCTAGGGAATAAATTATTTTCATTTCCTCGCTCTGGCAATATGACAAACCGCGATATTGCGGTACTCCTCTAGAACTGTCTTGAAAGTGTGAGTGTGCTCTACGCTGGATACAGTGTATAACTCTATATTTCCATGTAAAAACTCTACCAAAGTAGTATTTTTAACTTAACTCCTCCCACATCACGGGTGATGTTGTTACCTGAAATAAAAAATATGGCAAAAACCCATAAAAAGTTGGCAAAGAAACTTAAAACATCGGAACGACAACAGAATACAGAACAGCAAGGCTCGGTGTGAAACTTCAACAATTTTCAACTTTCTCGAATTAATAAAGTATTCCTTTGTAAGTGTTAGGGGTGGTGCCTCAGTCCAGTCACGTGCGCGGTCCGCTTCTATACTTGAAACGTTGAATTGAAATGAGCTGCTAATGGAAGTCTTGACCCTGCTCCAGTAAAATGTAATGGGATAAATTATATATGTGGTGGTTTCGGGAAATGATTTTTATGCATCATTTTTGTAAAAATTGAGGCGAGGGCACAAACGTGTGACTGCAAATGTGACAGGTTCTAGGTTCGATTTCCGTTCAAGGAAATGAAATATTTAATATTTTCTTTTCCTCGCTCTGGTAATCATTAAACAAGCAATTCCTCCAGAATGTGGGGAACACAAGTGTCTTAATAGAAACATATTGTCTTAACACCAGGATCCCAGGTTCCCTCTATCGACCCAGCTATATACAGGGGCAGCGGTCAATAATTAAGATATTTTGAGGCAATCTGGAGGTATGGCGGAACGCGATAACAGAGCGATCGATCGCGAGCGAAAAATATAAAATAATAATGGTATAAATGATATATTAAATTTAAATTAACCTACTCTTCGATATTTTTAACCATACGTCCTAAAATACCGTTCACTCAATCAATCACGACGTCGCGCGTCGCCTGTTTACTCAGATGTTCGTATAAATTATGAACTTCTGAATTTAAACCTAATAATATTATTTGGTGAGTCCAACTTAAATAACCAACTTAAATAAATGATAAGCTTTCGGAATCGACTCGCGTTAAATCAATATGGAACAACATTTCAAAGTTCCAAAAGTAGTTAAGATCGAAAACGGTATCGCGAGGCAGGAGGCAGGAGACCGGAGGCAGGAGCAAGAAAAACAAATTATTCGAGTCGCCGCACCGAAACCGACAGACAACTTGTAAAAAGTTCAAACGACTTTAATGGATTTATAAATTTTCCCATAAGTGGATGGGTTTTGTGAAGTTTTTTGTATTGATATCAGTCACCCGGGATATTTCAGGGTCTTACTGCGAAGGCGACGGGTTTGGATTCGATTAATACTCCGAGGATATATGAATATTTAATATCAATTTTCCCGCTTTGGCAGTCAAAGTGGGGCTTCGAATTCTGCCACGCAAAACCCAATGCCCCAAAAATTGGACTGAAAAATGGAAACGGTGTCGTAACACTAAGTTCCCTGTGCCCGTCCTGCCTACAATACGCTAAAAATGAAGCTACTTAAACATGTGTTGAAAGAAAATTAGTTTTTTATTTATTATATGAGAAAAACTCATAATTATATAAAAACGTAAAATATAAAAATAAACGCGAAAAGGACCACCTTTTAAGTGTAATTTATTATAGCGAGTTAAATCTTATCCTTCTCGTTAATTAAGTTCAGTTTCGTCGGGACTGTTTACAGTTTATTTTCTCTGACTTTCAGTTATACGAAATTGTAAAAGCTGTTTTATAAATTTGTAGCTGAAAAATTATAAATATGTTAGAGTAAGCTCATGGAGTCACTGAATAAACGCGACGGAGTTACGGCGCCTGCAATTTGCTTGGAGTCTAGACAAATATATCGTTAAAATAGGGATTCGTATTCCGTTTGACAGAGACATTTTAAAATAACCTAGTAATATTAAGAAATAAACATGACCATCGTGTTTCAGCGGCACAGCATCTCAGGAAATAATAATGTGGAATGTGGGGAATGGAGTGTCTAAACACTAGGTTCCCTCTACCCTGCTATGCGGTAGAATACGTAAAGCTGAAAATATGATATAAATAATGAAGACACTTCGTTGCCCACTATCCTGGTTTTCGAGACATTGCGTGTCAGTCAACTAACTGCTTAGAGTTGAACTCAACGCCGCGTTTTGTCTATCAGAGGGGGAAATTGAAACAATTTATAATATCATCGCAATTGCAATCAGTCGCTTACGAAAAAACTGTGATACATAAATGATCGGACATGGTCGGAGTACGCAAATAGAATCTAGGGATCAATGTGTAAAATGTTCTGCCTGCAATGCTTGGCATTTGGAACTGCCACTTAGCATCCAATGTCCGAAATAGAAGGAATATTCTAGACTTGTTGTATTTAAACTAGTAAGCGTTCAACTTTGATTATGTGTGACTGTGAGTTCGATCTCTGTTTAGGGGGAAGACTGTTCAAAACATATTTTTTGTAGCGTGTAGTGCTACACTCCGTTCCGCCGTATTCTAGAGCCGATCGAGGAAATGAAAATATTTAATAATTTAATATCGAACCCACAACCTGTCGCATTTACATTCAGACGCTCGTAGCTGTGCGTCACGGCTGGCTGTAGAACATATTCTTTATTGGTCCACCGCACCGGCTGCGCTACGGCTCCTCTACAGCAGTTCCCTTGTAAACAGTCGACACTTTCAACAGTTGTACTTTTCAATAATTAAGTTATAGTTTTATTATTAAATACAATTAAAGCTATTCTGTAAGATTTCATTTATATTAATTCCACACATTTTTATATTTAAACTATTTCTAAGCAGTGTAATATTGCGGAATCTTATTATAGACATGTAATTGAGATAAATTATTTAGATTTTCCAATTTGATTATTTACAAAGTGCCATGTTACTGCCAGGTACCGCCAGGCAATACAGCAGAGAAAAGAAAAATGAAGAAAAGAGAATTTGAATAGTAAGTTCTATTAAAGAACTATATGAAATTTGTAGCAATATAAAATTATTAGATTTACAAAGATGAAACTTATCGTGGCTTTTAGGTAGGTTACGAAGTGTAGAGAGGCACTAAGAAAAGTTTTTTCGAAATTTATATACGAACGGGAAAAACTATTTTTTTCCATTTTCCGTTGTAAAATCCACGCAAACTCAGTTGCGGACGGCGACTAGTTACGTATACAGCTAAGCATGTAGGTCACAGACGAAAATAGCATATTTTGCGGTCTACAATTAGTTAACGAATCTATTTGGAAAATATTAATTATCGTTTAAATACATTGCAGCTAACATTGCATTTTAAAGCGCAACGCAAATAATATCGCAAACATAATGGCTTTACCGATATACACTTAAATCACTAATAGATAAAGTGATTAAATTTGAATAAAACGTGCATATACACTTATATATCGGGCATCGACCCCGCATACCGCCGTCAGACGCTGTACCGCTGCGTAACATTTTTTTTCTCTAAATTCAACACAAAATGTGTAAAGTGAATGACGTGACATAATAAGCAAAATCTTTGCAAAACACGGCTTTAACAATCATGAACGTTGATATTTTGTGATAGAATGTGCTCTACTTTTTTTATTTTCTTTCCGCTCGTTTCAAAATCGATATCAAAATATTCTTTATTTGATGAGGTAAGCAATTTTACAAAGTCCTACAGGAAGATTAAATTAGATTTAAATAAACATATTCTAAAAAAAGTTCAAAAATAAAATTTCCTAGAATTATTTTTTATCTTCACACTTCACGATTCCGCGACTTTGAGGCGGCAGCCAGACGTAAAACGTAAAAAAATTATTATACATTTATTTCTCTTCCTGCAATGTGATTCAGTCAGATATGAGTCTACGATATATATAAATAATTTTTCAGTGTGGTTTTTAAATATAGAAATATTTATGTAGGTATGTGTCCGGAAATTTTTGTATGATTAAGTAACAAAAATTGTCACCGTTTTGAAGCAGCTTTACGCTTTTTTCGGCATTACAATCCGTTGTCTTGAGTCTAGTCTTGTCTTGAGACCTTCCGTGTTACGTGAAATTACTAGAGTGACAAAAAGAAATTAATTCATTCCCCCGCGTGGAAATCGAACCCACAGCCGTCGTGTTTACACAAAATTTCACGTATGACCAAATAAAATAAAATTTCACATTTATAACGTTAACTATGCAAATATAATATAATTTTGATACTAAAGCTGTATTTTACAATTAAAACAAAGTAAAATTCAGAATTAATTGCTCTTGCCTAAAGTTATTAAAAATTGTACGTTTGTAAAGAATTTCATAAGCATGCCTTGTTGAAACAGTAAATATAATATGTATAATTGTTGTATACCTAGCAGCCCGGCCGCGGCTTTGCATGCCTCAACGCTATGATCAATTATTTATAATATTATTTATGTGTATCTACGACAAACTAGTTGATTATTTTAGTACGGTTATCTAAGCTTTTACTGTAACTGATACACTAAATAAGTTTTTGGAGTTTTATATCCTTTTTAAAAAAAGGAGAAAGATGTTGCCCGCGTATATCAAAATTCCGGAAGAATTTCGGGTAAAAAGTAACCTATTTGTATTG
Organism: Heliconius melpomene melpomene; assembly: GCA_000313835.2. NCBI lineage: Eukaryota > Metazoa > Arthropoda > Insecta > Lepidoptera > Nymphalidae > Heliconius > Heliconius melpomene. The sequence goes on from HE671250.1 coordinate 80,056, forward strand.
ACTTTCATTGGAAGTTGTGGAGCACCACAACTTTTTCTATCTTCCAATGAAAATCCTATAAAAACAGGTGCACTCGTTCTGGAGATTAGCCGGGACAAACAGAGATATGGAGAGATCGTATGTTTGCATTGTAGTAATGATTATATGCGAGTTATAGAGATGTTTCTACATTACGGACACAAACTTAGATAAAAAGATAAATTTCGTCATCAAATGACATGACCATTTTAAAGACAATATGTATACATTGGAAGCAACAGTTTTAGCAGTATTGTCGCAGGACATAACTTTTTATTTATAAACCGATTTAAAAAAAGTAACGCTTTATGTTGCGGTAAGTTTGTCAAAATACAATAGTGAAAACTGCATTTAATTTGGATAAGCCATCTGAGATTGCAAATCCAACAGTCAGGATAAAAATATATCTTACAGTGACTTGAGCAGTGCCTTTTTGATATCGTCCAAACATTCTGACCACCACCCATATGTACAAACGCCACTAACCTTCCCAATCTATTCGCCTCCGAAGATCCGTCGATTGGGATACATCCCGTATAGAGAATTAAAAATTATTAAATTAATTCAATTAACTAAGCAAGCCAAGAAGCTTTGTAGATAAAATAACAAACGCCCCTTGTGTGTATGTTAGCGAAACATTTCTTCTAAGTAATTACGTTTGGTACTCGTTCTTAAGGGATAGACGGGTTTTAAAAGGATATTTAAGAGAAAAATAAAAGAAATTGAATTATATTTTACATACAGAAGAAAGGACGGCGTTCAGTTCCGCCACTTTGAAAGTCTTAACACTAGGTTGTCTCTACATATCCTGCTATATGCGGAACGGCGTGACGTACCAAGTAAGCTGCATCGTGCATCCAGCTGGGCCCACGCCCGTCACGCTCACAGTATCTGCGTCACGGCCGCAATCATTCTAAAAAGACAATATAAATGAGCACTTCATCTTAATAGCGCGGCTTTCTTTAACTCCTTTGAGCGTCAACTTGTCACACACACTACTGCGCCGTACTGCGCCGTACTGCGCACAGAGCGGGGCATTTTACGTAAGCTGTTTACTTTCATTTGAAATTACTTAAAATATTAGATTAATTTTAAACCTACAGTTGCGTGTATAATTGAATTTAATATTAGTTTGATATTACGCTTCTTTTGCATAGTATGTGATAAAGTAAGCTTGAGGCCGTCGAGGTACAGTCGGATGCTGTTATATGTTTTAGATTCCCAGTTGCGGATATTTAAATGACTTTCATTTTCCCGCAGGGTTTAGGTTAACTGACTAACGTGAACAGAAAAACGGAGTTTTACGTTTTGTAGCGCAAATTCAAATTCAAATATATATTCAAATGTATATATAACAAATGGAATTTCGAGATACTACTTGCAAATACACATAAAGTAAACTTGCTAAGAGCCTATTAAGCTAATTAACGGAGGAGAGAAAAAAAATATTTTTAAAAATATGAGAGTGTGAGTATGTATTATCAGAAGATTTGTACAATTTTAAAAATTCATTTGTGTTCTCTACGGGGTATAGGAAGTAAAATAAAGGTCAATTTTATATATTTTTTACACTTTCGAATGTTTAAAAATATACATAACGAAAAAATATGAAACGCATTTAGCAGGTTTACACTCTAAGCCGACAATATGCGCGAGTATTTACGTCGATGTACCATTTTAGTACAAAATAAGATCACAAATTACTTACACACATGCTAAATGTAGAATTTTTACAAAAGAAACTTGGTTTCGAGCTCATGAATTGTTTAATTAAATCAAACAAACTTAGTTTAATTTCATATTAAAACATTTATTACTCGTTGGATTTTACGTTAAGTATAAAAGTTAAGTTAAGGTTCTTGTGGACTGCGTTGTGGTTTTTACCGGAACAAATAATGACGATGTAACTAGACTCGAGCCCAGCGAGCCCAGCGAGCCCAGTGAGCCCAGCGAGCCCTAGCGGTACAACTGCAAACGGGTTCATGCGTTATACATATGTACTCGTACCTATAAGCAACATAAGCGTAGTCGCAAGTAATCCATGTCAAAGTCAAAATCAAATAATTTTATTCAACTTATTTTGAATTTACACGCTTCATTTTTTGAACATTAAATAATTTACCATTTTTAACTGCTAGTAATACTACTTAATAAAACACGTATAAGTCTCATCAGATACGCTCTATCCGTCCTTATCTAAGCCCCCCTTCCATTTGACTGCAGTCAGCAATGAATTATTGAGAGGCACTTTACTCCGGTGAATCAAAAGGGTTGGAACGATTTACGTTTTTATTGGTAATATGTAGGTTTAGGTAACCTGCCGCGTTGTCGTAAGATATCACAAGTCTAAATGTAAGTAAAGTAAACGACAGTTGTTGCGGGCTCCGTCTGGTGAGAAGACAAGTCGTTGCGTTGAACTCCGCCACTCAATATATAGCAGCAAAGTAGACAGTGGCCTTCTTTATTATATACGGAATACAGCGTGAAGCTATAAAAAATGTATATTTTTTTATATTTATTATATATTGTAGCATCTATCGCTTCTTGAAAAAAGCCAGAGAATATCATATTTAGTGATAAGTCACTTAGTTCTTCGCTTTTTTTCGTTATAGTGACCATGTGTCTGTATGCAACACGCTCACTTACACGCTCCCTACTGTACAGTTTCTGTAAAAGATAAAAGGGATTAAATAAAATCACTATAAGTAGTATACGTACCCTCTATCTGAACGTAAGATAAATGGCTCGGCCCTTTTGAAGCTGAAGCGGCATGAATTATTGACGCCTCTTGAATAGAATAGAATTAAATTGCTTTAAAAAATAACTATCTATATAGCACGGTGAGACGATATTTGTGGGACAATTATTATACTTTTACTGGTATTGTGAACTAGATTTTACACGCGGCTGCGCTCGCATTTCTAATAAAATACCTAGGACTTGTGTATGACACATGACACAGCGGGTACATAGCCTACCTTGACAAAAAACACAAAAAATATATTTTTTTAACTCGAACCTGTTGAAGTTTGAAACAATCTGTGTTGCTGAGATTTATAATATTGTAAGTAATATAGATTATTAGTTAATATTAGCTGACTTACTTTATTTTATTAAAATTAAGTACTAATTACATAGAACGTATAACGGAGTGTCTTGACACTATTAAAAAATATTCAACTAATCAACCAACGTCACGTAGCATTAAAGTTACCCTTCTTTTAACTTACTTTCGACCTCAATAAACCTACTGGCTTTTCGAAATGCCCCGGATTCCGTCGATATCGTATACGGGGGCACGTCGAGGCATTCTCTTATAATTCGACACGCAACCCTTGTTTTGTATGGCGAGATGAATTCCTTTAGAAGCTCTCGCCGTCGGCTGTTTACTTAACAAGCTTGTGTAGATTAGCTGAATATGTTGGAAATAATGTTTTAAAAAAAACATGTTTTAACACGTGTTTTTCGCAATAGCAGGGTAATGGGAACCTGGTATTCTTAATACTAGGCGCAATTCTCGAGATATTGTGTTTTGAGTGGCGGAACACTACCCTTCGCCTAATGCATAAAAAAAAATTGATTATGATCATATCCCCGACTGTGGAGAAAAAAATCCACTATTGGAAAGTTAAGTAAGAAAAGAAACAAAAAAAATGTTAGATTAGTCATAAGAATAGACTTTGTTATTAGCTTATAAGTACTAGATGTAGTTTGTAACTTTGTTTTCTTATGCTTGTGGCGTACAATAAAGTATAAATAAATAAATAAATAAGATTTTTTTTAACACGCTTTCAATATAGGTCGTCCGTTTGTTGTCCGTCAGTCCATCTGTCAAGACCATTTATCTCGGGATCACGGGAGCTGGATTTATAGCCCAATAATATCAAGCTTCTTAGTCATCGCAATCAAACGTCATAATTTATGCATCAATTTTGCTACATTTCATATGAAATTCGTCGCATAATCAAAACATACAGAATATTTCCCGTGGACCTATAGTAGTGAGAACTTACAATTCAAATAAAGTAAACAATTAGAAATTGGACATTTATAGATATTTCATAGAAAATAATAATTACAAACATATATTTGTAGTTCATTTCATACAAAATGAGTGCATATGTCAGTCAAGTCAGTTTCCCTACGATCCTTAAGTTGGTACCGTCGCGTCGGTGGGCGAGTGCGACTCGCACTTGACCAAACATCCAGTCTACGTCGTAGCGTTCAGAGTAAGTTAAAAAGAACATTTCACAATAAAGCAGCTCGCGGGCGGTAAACACTGGCGCCGCAGGATATAAACACGCTCGTATACAAGGAACACCCGTATTCCACAATCCTGTACTGTGGTAGTACGTTGTATGATTTGAAATCAATTCGTACTGAGGTATATATTTACTGGTTGTCGCCCGCTATTTTGTAAAGTGAACATTTTCGTTTTTCCCATTCCCGTAAAGACTTCGGGAAATTCTTTCAACTTTCACAGTACAGTTGTTTCGCCTGTGCGTTGTCTGATAGTCAGTAAGTAAAAGATTTTTATCTATTACTAGCGGCCCGCTCGCGACTTCACTCGCTTGCACTACGCAATTATTTATTTACTAACTTGAATTACTTTAGTATTCTAATAACATTATCATTTTAAATACATCTTTGGTAACTTAAGTTTCAACCAATTCTTTATAATTACTTTGTAACAATTTTGTTGATCAATATACTATAAGTACATAGATAATTTTTTTTTAAATTATAATATAGTTTAAATAAAGCAAACACTAAATGAAGCCAGGCACAGGCTCATGGCACAGGTACATAAGTTTTCACAACGAGATACAAAAACTCGACGAAGAATGACAAATGGAAGTGTCTTAATGGATAACAGAGTGTCTTAACACTCTCAATCTTTGCCTAGCTTGCCATTTGCGGGATACAGCGTGATGCTACACAATCGTCTTGTTGCCAGACAGGCAGGCAGACTACGTCACATTTTAGACAACTTATATTATTTTCGTTAAAAAATCAAATCATATGATATCTGTAAAAATGAAATATTTTCCTTTTTCTCTTTATTTAATAAGTAACGGGATAAAATTAACTTTTTTACGTCATATAGTAACTTCGTTAGGACAAATGTGATGATAGAAACAAAATACATTCGCTTCGTCCCAACACTATTTATCTAATAACATGGGACATGTGTATAAAGCAAATAAACTAACCATGAAATATATTTTTATAAAAATGGAAGAGGCTGTTTGACCGTAAAAACGATGGCTGTGGATTTGATTCCTACTCGAGGGAATAATCTATATATATAAAAGGACTTGTCCTCACTGACTGAGGTAAGACGCGCGCACAGCCGTAACCGCTGTGCGTAGAAACGTGGAATTTGGGCAGATGTTTACTTACGTAATCTGGACATCCACTAAGAAGGGATTTTGAAAAATTTTAACCCTAAAGGGGAGAAATAGGGGTTGTAAGTTTATATGGTTTCTTTTTTAAATTGGCACCGATTTTTATAAAATCGTAAATTCAGACTCTTGAAAAAATTAATTGAACACGTGTTTCACGGTTTTTTAGAATTTACCTGCTAAGGGTGCCAATAAGGAGTTGAAAGTTTGTATGGAAAAATCTTTAAATCGCCACCAATTTTTATAAAATTTGAAATTAAGACTCTTAAAAATATTTCATCGAACACATATTATGTCGTGGTTTATTTTAATTCATCCCCTAAGGGTGCAAATAATGGGTTGAAAGTTTGTATGGAAAAATCTTTAAATCGCCACCGATTTTTAAAAAAATTTAAACTTAGATTGTTAAAAATATTTCATTGAATACTTATTTCGTGGTTTATTTTAATTCATCCCCTAGGGGTGCAAATAGGGGGTTTAAAGTTAGTATGGAAAAATCTTTAAATCGCCACCGATTTTTATAAAAATCGAAAGAGACTCTTAAAAATATATCATTGAATACAGGTTTCGTAGTTTATTTTAATTCATCCCCTAAGGGTGCAAATAAGCAGGCGAAATGCGCGCGTCCGCTAGTTTATTTATAAAAAGACAAGGTACTGCGTCAAGTTCCGCCCTACCCACTATTAAAATTAAAGAAAGTAAACAATGCAGCCTTGGGAAAATTTTCAATTTATTAGATTTTTTTTAGTTTGTCACATAACGAATGTGAATAAGTTTCAATAAAGAATAATATGTACGAGTATAGAAGATTTAAGATGATACAAATAAGTTTATTATGTAGATGATGCACATGTGTATTCTATTTCATATTTTCTTAGCGCTGTTAATGCAAATTTTATTGTTGAATTATTTTGTATATATGTTTTACCGAGACAATATATTTTAATATGTACCTACCTACTTTTATCTATACAATATTTTTTTTTATTTGGCTTCACGCTTCACGTTTCCAGCATATAGCAAGGCAAGCAGATGGAACCTAATGTTAAGACATTGCATTCCCCACTTTCCGTTCAATTTTTGAGACATTGCTTGTTGAGATGCGGTACGGAACTCCGCGCTTTGTCTTGTTACCAGAGCGAGGAAATAAATATAATTCATTCCCTCAAACCTACAACCGTTACATTAACAGCCACAGGGGCGTCTTTACTTTACTTTACTTTATAAACTCCACAGGTATTACATTGTATTTACTTGGTTGTAGCTTAACGCCGCCTGTCACCTGTCACAAGCGCGAGTTAGCGTAGCGTAGCGCTTCAAGTCCACAGACTATTTATATGAGAGGTAATTTTTATTGTGTACTTTTTTGTTATCCTAAATTTATTTTATTTTTGTAATTTATTTTAGCTTCACGCTGTTTCTAGCACATAGCGCGGAAGAAAGAGGGAACCTAGGAACCTGAAATACCACTATTCAATAACATGTTAAAAAGAGTTGTTTTTCTTTTTTATTTCATGCATGTCAAGTTAGCCTGTAAGTGGGGTATACAATTAATGTCGTACTCGCGTAAGATTGTTTTTGTTTTTAGTGTTTGAATTATTATTGTATACAACGTTGGCTTCCTATTAAATAAAATAAAATAAAAAAGAGATATAGTACCTACATATCAGATGCGGATGCCTGTAGTTCCTGAGGTTACTGCGCTGAGTGAAACACACTCGTTAACTTTATAATATTAATGTTAGTATGGATATTGTAATTTCTTTGTACAGCTTGCTACGTACCGTCGAGTGTCAGAAACTGCGTTACTTTCTATAAAACCAGTCCCGTTATACGTTACAGTGTACGAAAGTTGAGTCTATTCCACCCATTGTTATTTATTTATGAAGAAAACAACTCTTAAAATCACATAGAACGTACAAAACAAGTATTTTGTTAAGTTGCAGCTTTATTTTATTTATTTGTTTAATTTGTTATCAATAATGAATACATAAAGAGGCGGTCGTGGCGCAGCGGCACAAGCGTGCGACTGACTGTAAACGCGACGGTTGCGGGTTTGATTCCCATTCGCTCAGTTCGCTTGGTGGAATTATATAAATTTAATATATGGTATAATTATAGAGCAGACAGTGAGAACATAGTATCGAGGCACTCAGTTCGTCAATTTTCAAACGAACGACATGCAAATTGTTTGGTAGCGAAACTTAACGCCGCGCTTTCCATATATTATATGGACGATATTTACAAAAAAGCACGTCGCGTTTACAATCAGACACTGCCACAACTGGCGTTGTCGTCGGCGGACGGCCCTATTATCAAGTCGGTTAAAGCGTAAACTTCCCCAACTTACCTGGACATGTAATTCATACAAAGGACTGAAGGAACACAAATCACTCGCTTCACGCTCACCGCCCTAAATTCTTTTGTTCTTGACCTTTTTTTCTCTGAATCGCTTGAACACTTTTCACATCATAGATTTACGGTACTCGTTATATTTTTTTATTAATTTTTACATTTTATTTATATTTGTATAATATATAATGGTTCTTATTTGTAATTAAAACCATAACACTACAAAGATGCACCAAATTGATCCGTACTTATCTTGTTCTGGAAAAAACTGAAGTGCAGCACTACAGCTGTTCGATTGTAAACGACTTTGTTCTTACTCGCGACAACCAACCACTTCATTAAAAACATATATGTAGATAGATTATATTTACAGTACGCGTGATAATTCCAACTTAAAGTCACATCTTAACAAATTGTTTTCAGTACATATGATAAATGTAAATGGTCAACGGAATGACTTGTGAGGAGCAAATCATTTATTACAGACTTATTTATTATATTTTTTTCAACTTTACGCTGTATCCCGCACAGAACAGGGTAGGTGGAGGCATTGCGTGTTGAGTGGCGGAACTCAACGCCGCGCTTTTGCCTTGACACCAAAGCGAAGAAATAGCAATAATAAATAATAGCATTTCCTCGAGTGGGGATCGAACTCACAACTCACACACTTCGTGCCCCTGCGCCATAACTGGCCTACAGACTTATGTTATAGAGTTCCACCACTGAAATCGCAATTTATCTGAAACTTGCTCGGAAAGTAGAAGTCTTGGTATCTTAATACTACGTGAGATATCTCCTTCTCAAATATTCTGATGTCAGAAAGAATGATTGAAGCAAAACAAATTCAATTTTTATGTATTGTCCATGTCCTTTCCAAAATTAGCAAGAGTTTCTATCAAATACTGAATTGTTTCAATTTCTCAAGCAGCACTACCAGACTGTAACCACAAAGATGGTAGGTTCGGTTCCCACTTGAGAGAATAGTTCAATTTCAATTCCTCGCTCTGGTAACAAGAAAAAGCCCAGTGTCGAATTCCGCCTCACAACAGGAATCACAATGACTTGAAATATCGGTGGAAAGTAAGTCAGCAAGGTTCCCTTTGCTAACTAAATACTACAATGCTAACCAGGAAAAACGTAGAGGTGAGTTTATATATAGGCACTATAAAAACTACATACATACATACATAGCTTCACGCTTTATCCCTAGCGGGGTAGTCAGAGAGAACGGAGCGCCAAACGCTAAGATCTCTACATACCTCTTTCGCCTCGTCCACTGTCATCAACCTCTTCATACATGCCGGGGGATCCTCATGCTTATATCCTCAAGCACTAAAAAAATTGTTTAACGATATTACTTTTTCTTAACAAAAACTCAGTTATCATCTCAAATCCATTACACACAAAACTCAAACTCTACCGAACTCCCTAATAAAATTAAACATTGCGTTACCGATTTTATTTTGGTAAAGCTTATATTTTATTTACGAAGCACTTTACTGTTCTTGGCCAATTTTTAGGTCAGAATTTCGCATTTTTTGGGTTACACCTACCGTATACGTATTTCTACATTTGAGTATAAAACAATTTGACAGGTGACGAGACGGGTGACGGCGCGGGCGCCGCGTAACGGATATTGAATCCGTTGAATCCCGTTGTTGTGTTTATTTCTTATTTTATAATAATGTTATATTTTTACCTGTCATGTGTGTTACGAAATAATTTATACTATGAAAATTTATACTATAAAAATTGTGGCCATCGTGTGTGGCGTAGCGGTACAGCGTCAGGCTGAAAGCGCGACGGTTGTGGGGTCAATCCTCACTTAGTTCTTTTTATTTCTTCATTCTGGCATGAGACATAGTGCGAAGTTGAGTTCCGCCACTCAACAGTGTTTCGAAGACGTTCTTTCTGTTTACATAAGAATTTAAATAATTCCAAAAACATTGTAGTTACTGTACAAAAATATTTTATTAGCTTCACGCTGTATCTCGCCAGCCGGAGGGAATGCGTACTAGATGATGAATCGCAGAAGCGCGTTTTTACGTCTTGTTAACAGAGCGAGAAAAGGAAAAAGATTTATTCCCCCGACTTGGAATCAAACCCAAAACCGCCACGTCTACAGTCACCTCGACTCAATTCATTTTCTCGGATGAACCCAGCGTGTACTGTAAACATTTCCCATTTCATTGTGTCTGTTCACTTATAGCTTTATTTGTTTAAAGTTGGCTTCTACAGTTTAGACGTAGTTTATTTTGTTGATTGTTGTAAATATAGGATTGTATGCGGTAGGTACTATTCTCTATTTATATAGTAAATGAATTCAATGACGCGCTTCACTGTAATCGTGGCGGTTGTGGGGACGTAAGCGGCATATATCCTGAAATCTAAAATTAAAAAAATATGCTGCAATATGCAATGCTAGATTGTGCAATCTACTTGAGGGACTTTCCTCTCTATGAAGTTACAGCCATCTTAAGGTATTCCTGGGAAACATCTTGAGTCTACTCCGTGCATTACTCACTATTGTAGGAACTATTAGTGGTACTTCACTCTGGTAACAAAACAAAATGCGGCGTTTAGTTCCGCAACTCAATCCATAATAAAATATTCAAAAACAAGCGGAAAGTGGAGAACGGAGCATCTTAATATTGGACTCTGTCTACACAGTTATATATGGGATGCATTGTAAAGATATTACATAACACTACTAGTGCTTTATCAGTATTTTTTCTCTGCATCAAGAATCTTAACATCTCTCCAATAAAAAAAAATCTTAAGTTTCATTGATAGAAAAGCAATTAAATAAAAGCGTAGCAATTGTCTTATGTCTCCAAGAGGTACTGAACAGTTGGAGCACCTCATTTGCATGCCGCCCAAGCCTCCACAATCACGACGACGCAAACTTTACACAATTTGTATGCGTGGGACGAACGAAATTTTCAGATTTCTACTGATTTTCTTAGACCTGGATATCTATTTTGTTATTAGGTATCTACCTGCCGTGTGCCGCAGTTGTAGGAAAATTGCAAATATTTAAGTAAAATATATAATTCATCGCCCGCAACTTTGCTTGTGTGAAATTTAAGATGTTAAATGAAAAATGCAATTTTGTCCCGTTCCCAGAACTCCAATAGTTTCATCCATAAGTTGTCTTCCATTCAATCCGTATATACTTGGGGCCTCAGTTATAGATCTTAACGCCGACATTTTTTTTACTGATTTCATTTATAAAAATGAAAGAACACACACAATCATTAAGTATAGTTAAATATTAATTCATGTGTTTTGAACTCGAAATTTGCAAATGAATATTGCTAATATACTTAATACGAGGCCAACAAATACAATCTCACTGCGGATGCATTTGGTAAATTTTCAATATATTTATGTAAGTATCACAGGTACTGGGTACAAGCAAGTGAAAGGTAAAAATATTAAAATTTATATTAAATTAATAGGATTCGACCGCTGCGTATGCGCAAGCCGCATCTCCAGTAAGGTACAAGTGATGATATTGATAAGGCAGTTATATATCATAAATAAACTTATATTTAAATACATCGTGTTGGCCACACCTCCCCAGTCGAGAGACTGATATTAATATTTAAATACTTTTCATTTCCCTGCTCACATAGACAAAGCAAGGCGTTGAGTTCCGCCATTCAACACGGAAAAAATGCCTGGGTGCTGAGCGGGTTACGTTCCTACCCTCCTACATGCGGGATACGGCGTGAAGCTGTTTGTAGATGATTCTATTTCCCAAATAGCTCTTCTTAGGTCAATCCATAAATAACCATAAGGATTTTATTTTCTTTATATTCGTACAGTAAAAGTAACCGATCAGGTAACGAAGCGTCACGTCCGTGGAATACAAAATTAGTTTAGAGAAATTCGTCTCACGTCACAAACACCGGGCTGGATGTTATCGCCCTGATTACACGAGGCCCTTTGACGCTACTATCCTTGTGAGAGTTACTCGATAGTTGCTACGGTTTTGTTTTATTCTTTTTACTAAACGTAGGTAAAATTCAGAATATATTATACTAGTATTGAAAACGTTTGAACACTTACATTAAACAACCCTAGGTAAATTTAACTGCCTTAGTTTAATATAATCTTATAGCTACACATTGCATCCTGCACATAGCAGAGTAGGCAGACAGGCAGAGGGGACCTGGGTTTACTAACCTGGCTACCGACTCTCCGCCGAATTCTGGAGGCATTGCGTGTTGAGTGGCGAAAATCAACGCCGCGCTTTTTGCCTCATTATTAGAGCGAGAAAAATGAAAATATTTCATTTCGTCAAGTGGAAATCGAAACCAGAACCGGTCGTGTTTGCAATCACACGTTTGTGCCCGTGGCATGACTGGTGAAAAATGTACTATTATTTGTTAAAATGTTATATGCTACAAAGTTTTGAAAGCGTGTTTATTCTCTAGCGAGTATCGAGCTTGTAGTACAAGCAATATAGTAAGGACCATGTAATGCGATTTTCACCTCTCTAACGACTATTTCCCTAAAAAGATTGTGCGGGATTTCTTATGGAATCATATTTTTTGCCAAATGTCGCTGTTATGTTACTCACGTTTTTATGAAAGCTAATATTGGCTTTAGTTTTTTATGTACTCTCACAATATTTAATAACATTTTAGATAACTTTATATAAATTAATTTTTAACAAAAAGAAAAACCGACTTCTAACAACGAACTAAAAAGTGAAAAATAATTATATAAAGATTTTGTAATTTTCAAGTCGGTGCCAAGTAAAACAAACAGGCTTAGTAATTAGATATTGTAGTAAAGGTGTTGTATGTAGCATTAGTTTGACACCGACTTCAAAATTATAAAATCTTTATATAATTATTTTTCACTTTTTAGTTCGTTGTTAGAAGTCGGTTTTTGTTTTTGTTAAAAATTAATTTATTTTACGATTTTTAGTGATGGGTAGATCTTAAAATGATGCTTCTTGAACGAGTGGTGATGGTGGTGGTAGTGGTTGTCAACGAGTGGTTGTGATTTTTCTATGTAAAACTTCATTTAATTAGCTATTATTTTTGTGCAAAGTTACATTTTGGTATATTGACAAGAACATACATAAAAAGTATTCGGGTGAATTCGGAACCTCCCTTTTTTGAAGTTGGTTGAAAATGAGAACATTCTCTTTTTTGAGATTGGTTATAAAGAAATGCAACGATCAGGAATTTCACCTCTGACATCAATTTAAAAAGTTTTTGCTTGTAACTATTATAGTATAATCAATTTTTTACCCAAAAAAAAACAAACTTTCTCAATTTTCACCGGATTCCATAATCGGAACCTAACCAAACTTACACCAAATTATCCTTGAAGTGTATCCTTTCAAATAAAAAAAGAATCATCAAAATCGGTCAGCGCGACATTGAGTTATTCGGCTATTAGTCGCGCACATACATAATGCAAATTTAAGACTTATGTGATTTTCTCATAGATACCATTGTCACACATGGACCAAAAAAAAATGG
>HE671250.1:98455-111706 GCA_000313835.2 Heliconius melpomene melpomene
GTAACAACTTACTAAAGTAACTTATTAAAATAGAAAAACAAGTTAAAGACAGTTTTGATCTACATTAAATGGCCAACGTAACTAATATACTTATTTATATGCTGAGAGTAAGGGATAAGTGAAACTTGAGTAACATACAGCTGATGTGTCAACGGCGGGATGTGTCAACAATTAAATGCGTTTTTCTGTAAAACTATTCGCAATTCTGAAATAGTGTAAAAAGCAAATTTTTATCTTCGTTTAACGTAGAAAATTAATAAAGTATTTTAAAGGATAAGGATTAATACCATTATGGAAAAATATGACTCACAATAAAAATATATTGAAATTATTATTTTTAGACAGAAAAATGATCACTACACGTTATTCTTAAAAGATACGAATATGCCGTCGCGGACTTTTTTGTAGATCTTATTAAGAGGAACAATACTCCAGTACATTGTTTTCATGTAGTACTTACCATTAAAGCAGCGCATGCGCGAAAGTGTCTCAACGGGTAGGACTTTATACATATTTATCGTATTTATGTTAATTTATATAAGAATGTACAAATAATAAACTATATATAAACCTTAAAAAATACTCGACCTAATGGTGAAAACCGCATCAAAATTTATTTTAGAAGAAGAAGAGTTAGAAACAACAGACAGACACGAAAAGCGACTTTGTTTTATAAGATATAGGATAGGATAGGATAGGATATACACTTCATACTGTTGAAAAAATATTTATGGTGTATTCCGTGTGTAGCAAAGTAGGCATAGGGAACCAGTCAACACACTCCATTTCTTTTGCACGTTAAGTTTTTTACCAGAGCAAGGTAATAAATATAATTTATTTCCCCGGGTGGGAATCGAACTCACAACCACCGCACTTACAGTCAACGTTGTAGCTTTGCGAAACGACCGCTTCTATTTAATAATTATTGATTTGTTAGCGACTCTTTAATTAAAATACTAGTCATCTTTCAAAATTTATTTACAAAATAATCTAAGAACACTTTTATAAGGGATCAATAACACTTTTTAAATGTAACCTTCCACTAGCTAAAGGGCCAACTTCAGTTTGTATATCTTATTTTATTTACAAAACATTTTGTAGACCAAACACTATTATTTTATACAAGTTACAAAGTGCATTGAAAATGTTCACTTTGTTTAACTTGTTGAGAATAATCTTAGACTAATATTGGATTTTATCATGTCTAGTTTGAGGCCAGACGTGGCGCAGGGGCACAAAACGTGACTGTAAACGCGACTGGTCGTGGGTTCAATCCCCTCTCAAGGAAGTAAAATATTTATTTAAATCTATATTTCCGCTTCTTCGCTTTGGTATCGAGGCAAAGCGCGGCTTTGAGTTCTGCCACTCAACAAGCAATGCTTCCAGAATTCAGCGGAAAGTGAGAAATGGAGCATCTTAACACTAGGTTCCCTCTGCCTATCAAGGGCGTCCTCTGGATCTCGTCGCCTCCACCATATTAAGTTTAAAATGAATTCACTACACGCCTAGCACGCCTGTTCCCAAATAAGCCATTAAGTTCTGAAATACTAAAACTTCACTAAACATACTTCTCCAAACAATTTAGAATATTTTAAAGAAAAATATCGTGCATCTTCATTTAATAAGTCAATTTTCTAACATCAAATTACTTTGCCAGGATTACCCGGGACAGGCGGCGGGCGGCGGGCGGGGCTCGACCTATGAACTTGCAGTACTTAGATGTGACCTACGAGTTTACTCTCGAAGCAAACAGTTAGTTCAACTTTGAATTATTAGCTTAATTAACAACTTATAACAAATATTTAATTATATTTTTGAAGGAAAATTTATGGATTTTCACGCAAGACAAGCCAGCTTCTTCTGCATAGCATTATTAGCTGACAGAACCTGGTGTTAAGTGACTTACAATATCTAATTAGTTATATATACGAGTAAATATGAAGGTGAAAAAAGTGTATATGTGTGGACTGTTTATATTATGTATATCACTTACAATCATCCTAGGATGCGTGCCGTTGACTCCTGAGAGAACCTCAGATGATCTGGATTGTATCTAGAACAGACAGATATAACTTAAAATTCTAGATTTTTGTATTTTTGATTACTTACTTTATTTACTTTTTGTATTACGTGTATATTTACTACATCAAACAATGAACCTGCTGCCACTACCCAATTTTATTGACTGATCTGGTTACAGATAGACAATAGACTGACTATTGATCGTAGAAGGCTACAGGCATATCACGGTAGTCAACTATATTACTGTGTATGCCCTCTTAGACATAATTTTTCTGTGTAATGTTTTCTAATTTCCTCTGTAAGTAATTTAAATGTAAATCTTTTAACAAAACAAACGTCTCTAACTTAACCCTTAAATAATTGTATATGGTCATGTGTACTACGCCACAGAGAAGAAAGAAAACTAGAAAAATATATAATTTATAAAATTTAAGTATTAATTCTTACTATGTTGTGGTTTCTATTATTTTATCGGTTTTTTTTTTTAAATAAAAACCAAAGAAGATTTTTAGTTAGTGTAATTCCCCACATACTCGTATGTATGTGCAATATTGAGAGATACATTCGAAAAGTCGACTACGACAGTGGCCGGATAGTGTTTAGCAACTATCTACTAGTCGGCACTCCTCTAAAGTAAATCTATATTATATAACACCTTTTTATTCAGTTCGATTTTCAAAGAGCTGAAATCTCACTAAGAAAGAACTCCTTAATAATTTAATTAAGAGAAGGGGGAAAAACTGAATTTTGCATTTCATGCAAACGAATGGATCGCATACACAACTTAGTTATCGACACAGTCGGATAAAAATCATAGTATACAATGCAGGCATTGTTACAGGGTTCTCGCTGGAAAATGGCAAAACTTTGGTTAAGTTTTCGTGCGAATACCGTTCTATAGTTACGTGTTAAGGGCTGCCTCGTGTTCTCAATAGATCTATCTACATTTTGGCTGCAATACACAAGGTTCTGCACCGAGGAACTCGGCACCCTGTAGATCTCCACTTCGCATTTCACATGTATGGTTAGGTTGAGATATCATCACTTTTGGTAAGAAGTATTACTATAAATCATTAATACTTTGTTATTTCTAAAATTGCTTTAGTTTTGTACGTCTTTTTTTTAACCTTAACTTTTTTAGTTTCTTAATAGTAAGCCTTAGCGCGCACTGGTGACTTTTGTCACGGTGACAATAAATTTGTTGTCACTGACATGTCACCATACTTTTCGCGACTGCGCGCACTTGCGATGACAGTGACGAAACTTTTTACATTTGATAAAATGGATCTCGAAGAGATGGTTGTCTGTGCACTTATATTAAGAAATAGAAAAAAAAGCAAATGTAGAAAATATTGGCTTTCAACTTTTCATTTGTCATAGAGCAATGGCCTCAACTCAATTTCGTCAATCAGTATTGTCATTGTCTATTTTATTTTCATGAAAACACACGTTTTGCCTTGGTGATGAACTTGACGCCATTCTTGAAATAAAAATTCGGTGCTGCATTGCAACATGCTGTTGTTTCATGTTTATGCGGAAGACGACTAGTATGGAAACCGCAAGGGGGAGGTGACATTTAGTTGCTAATGCGCGCACGGGCATACAAATCTATGGACGCGGTGACAGTTGCGTCACCGGCGTGTTGCCGTCCTCCGCGGACAAAAAGTCACCCAATTGTCACGTATCCAAATGCGCGCACCTTCATTAAGTGTAATGTACACGGTGACAGTGACGCAACAGTCACGGTGACAAAAATCACTAGTGCGCGCTATACCTAATTATCGATGAGAGATGTTTTCCATGTACATATATATATATAATAGTTTACCTTAGTACCAAATATCGAGCTTCAAGGTTGCCTAGAGGTGGGTAAGCTTTTTGATTGATGAGTAAATCAGTCAAAAAATGCCGATTTTGAAATGTTGATATATATTAATAACCGTTTGAGTAAAATTGTTAAAATGTTATATACTAGTTAGTTGTTATTTTATTTTAGAAGCTAGTAGCTAGTTTTTATTTTATTTTTTTACAAATGTGTTAAATGTCAATCATGTAAACTAGTCGGTTAACGAGATATGAAGGGCTAAACATACGCGTGAACATCTAGTTTTTTCTATTCCCGTAGGAATTTCGAGAAATTCTCTTTTAATACATTACATTACATTTCGGCTTCCAAAATAGATTTAGGCATCCAAGCATGGTTGGATTTGAAATTTTGTTTCGCCCTTACATTGTCTGTCAGTCAATCACGGAAGAGTTTCATATATATATATTATATTTAAATAGTTATTAAAATAATCTACTAGAGTATCATCCCTAGCACGCATAACGAAGGGCGACCGCACAAAGGGCTTATTTACAAAGGACGCCCGTCACCTGCGATCACGCAACTTATATTACGTCACGGATTACGCAGTTATTATACATTTAATTTAACTTCTGAAACCAGCTCGCCGCTTGTTATTGCTGATTAGAAAATATCGACAGAAAATATCACATTTTACTCTGTTATATCGCAATGAACTCTCTGCTCTGTTTTATGTACCTGTATTAGACATTTTTAACATTTTTAAGTATTATTTTACACTTAGGAAAGAAAAATACTTTTTTACAAAATGTTTATTAAATATTTGAATACCGTACAGTAGCAGAACTCTGCGCCGGGCGATGTTGAACTAACGCCGAGGTAATGATTGACGACTGTAAACATGAAAGGTTATGGGTTTGATTCCCACTGGAGAAAATGAAATATTTAATATATTTATTTCTCCGCCCTGGTAAGGACGCAAAGCGCGGCGCCGAGTTCCACCACCCAACATGCAATGCTTCTAGTAATTCGGCAAAAAGTAGGGAACGGAAGTGTCTCAGTGGGAACGGAGAGCCCTATAGGTCAATGTGTCATGTCATTTCATCACAGGACGAAGCCGTGAGCAAAGGCTAGAACAATAGTAAGAACGTTGAAGTAACTTGCTTCAGAGGAGCATTCACAAACCTAACCTAACTTTACAACCGCCAGTAAAGTTATAATGTAATGTAGAAATAAACAAAATATTTCACTTTACAAATTTCATTATAATAATGAGCTTTGAATGCTGAAGTACTTCTGGGTTTCATTGAAGTTCATGAAGTTGTTGCTGAAGTTGGAGCTTTAACTTTTTGTGAAAAGTGTTTCTGTGAAAAGTAAAGAGCGAACGGCCTACTCGGACTCGGCCTACCCTGGTATATGCAGAGTGCCTGGCAGGCTACAACGAGAGTGGAACTGGTGCTATTTCCAATAATCTAGGCAACTAATACGGAAATCAATTATCACCATTTTTACTCCCAAAAAAGACAACACGACAAACTTTCTGTCACATAGTGTGAGACTAATCTAATTTAGCAAAGTTCGAAAGCTTAAGTACACGAACGAGCCTTATTTAGGATTCGTCAACTCCTTAAGTGATCTTTGTCTTGGGGATACTGGAGTTGTTGGTTCGTGGACCTACATCAACCATTTTAAGAACCATTGTAAGACAACTAACTAACTTATCTTTAATCATCTTTTGAATATATAATATACTAAAAATTTATATCCTGCTTTAGAATTTCAAGTAAATTGTTAATCTTAGTATAAAATATTGTTTTCTTACCTCATCTTGAGATGTGAAAAAAGGTATAGCAGATGACGACCACGCAACGCACATTCCTGCTGCGGAAGCTCCTAAATTTACTGTAAGAAAGGAAATATATGTAGGTATAAATATTTTTTGGTTAAGCTCACCTTTATTATTAATTAAATAAATTGGTCAAGTGCGAGTCGGACTCGCCAACCAAGGATTCTGTACCATTTTCAGGATTGGGATCAATGGAAGGTACAACTTACGAGTATACGGGCTCAATTTTTTCTTTTTAAGGTACACGACAACAAAAATGGAGAAGCCTTATATTAAAAACCATTTTAAAAGCATAAGTCGGTCGTGGCGCAGACTTGCTTAGCAATATAAATGAAGAAAAAGGAGCTTCTCCATGATATCTTAAATGAAAATAATTTATTTATACCTTCTTTCACACTGGTTGTAATCGAACCCACAACCGTCGCGTTTGGCATTATAAATGAAAACATGAATACATTTAACTTGCCTATACCAGTAGCGATGTACTGTGTAGTGATCCCCGACGTGTCTCTCTTGATGTCTGGCACTGTCTCAAGTCGCTGCAGTATTTTGGAGTTGCCATTTTTGTTGTCTGCCGTCTGTCTGTCTGTGTACGAGACACTTGCCTCTGTATCCATTGGTTGTTCGTCCACTGAGAAAAAGATAGATAAATGATTTTTTTTTTAAATCAAAATTGTAACTTTTATTTTTTTATTATTTAGCTTTACGCTCTACCTGTATATAGTAGGGCGGGCGCTAAGACATTTCGTTTCCATTAAGATACTTTTAAATTAAAAACAGACGTAGGCAATAATGAAAAAGACAATAAGTAAACTATAAATAGGTTTTTTTAACAAAATTCTTCATTCTAATATTATGCAGTAAGTTTTATGTATTATATCAAAATTATCTATAGTAGGTAGGTAACGTGAACAGCATGAGGGACCCCCGTAGATGTATGAAGAGGTTGGCGATAGTGGACGAGGCGCAAGTAAGGAAGTACTTCAAAAATAGAGAACCAAGTGCCATTACACTAGGTTTCCCTTGCTTACCACGTCTACATATCTGTGAGGGATGCAGCTTTAAATATCTTTTAAATTTATTTGATGTAATTACCAATGGTGATTCTGAACAAATAAATATAAGCATTGGACTGTATGTATCTCGTGCTGAATGGCGCCGATTTCTATGAAGTTATTGACAAATAAAATATGTTTACATGTTTCCCGCTGACCCGGCGCCGGCGTCTCAGTTACGCAACGGTCGTAATATCTGTCAACTAGGTACAGATATTACACTTATATACGAATCTATACTCACTATATTTATATAAACAAACTAGTGGGCCCGGACGCGGCTACGCCCGCTCGAACTATACAATTATTTATTAAATATATTTATGAAATTATTTTCGGTTTTTAATAGAATTTGTAAGAAAATATAAGCCTAAATAATTAAAATAAATTAAAAAAGAAGTGGAGATCTATTATTAGAAAAAATATCGGAGTAACCGAAATGAACAAACAAAAAAAGTAAAAGTAACTAAAGGAAATTCTTAATATTAGAAAAAGTACGTAAAGTTTACCATTCGCGAGTACTACACATTTGTCTGTATTAAATAAGTAATATTTTTTGTGAACAATATTAAATAAAATCCCAAATGATTAAAATTACGATATTTTAAGTGTATATCATCGGTATAGATAGAACCGAACTGAGATAAATTAATAATAAGCAGCAAATAATTAAATAAAAATTAACAGTAATTCGAAAATATATAAAAATTTACAAAACCGTCAACGTCATTTGCCCGTTCGCGCCGGTCATACTATGCCACTCGTAGGCTAGGTCATTGGGAACCAGTGACATCTCCTTATTTATTAGAATGTTATACAGTAAGCTATAATTTCCATCTAAATAAAATGCTAAAAGTGACTATTATATATATTTTCATAAGGATAAATATCACATTATAGAAATCATCTAATTTTTGTTAATGTATACAAATCTATATCTATAGTATATATCAACGCGGACTTTTTTAAACAATATTTAAGGGACAATATTTTTGTAGAATATTGTTTTTGTCTCATAAGGTTGAGTCGGAGCGCGCCATGTACTCGTTAAGCAAACTCATTTTGGGTGACGTTTTCTAACAACAAACTTTGCAAATCGTTGCTTAGCAACGGCGGTTGTTATAAACATGGCGGAATAAATTGCATGTCAAATTAATAAGTATTTTAATATGTTAATATATATCGACAGTATTTCAAATATTAGAAAAAAAAGTATCATATGTTCATCCCGGGACCCTCAAGTATCTCTATAGGAGTATTTTATCACAATTAAATTAGCGGTTTGGCCCTGATTGCATAAAAGACAGACAGACAGACAGACAGACAGAGTTACTTTCGAATTTATAATATAGGTATGGATATCGTTACAGAATGTTATTTCGTAACTGAAGGGAGGGGAGTAGTAAGAGAGAATTTCCCAAAATTACTATAAAAAGCGTAATTCTACGTTGTACGTCACAGTGACGTCATTTATTGTGATAAGCCACTCTGGTTTTTTCGCCCAATAAGTATAATTATGATAAAAAATACTTACAATTAAATTCTACAATTTCCCAAAATATAAGTATAATAAAACTGATTTGTTTACTTTATCTATTTGATTTTATAAATACATATATAAATTTATATACACTTAAATTCAATGATATTCATTATAAATGACGGATGGACGTCGCGGCGCAGCGGCACAGCGATTATCTCTAAACGTACCGGTTGGGGATTCGATTCATGTCATTGTCATTAATTACATTTTTAATTTTCTCGGTCTGGGAGTATAACACAGCACCGTGTTGAGTTTCGCCACTCAACACACAGTGTCTCGAAGCTTTAGCTGGAAGTGTAGGTGCCGTCTACCACACTATTCATATGCGTGTCAAATCGTGAAGATACAAAATTTTCTTCTCTTTAATTACGTACTCAGTCTTTAAAAGAAAAGACTTTGAAGGACGTCCTCGAAAAATCTCAAAAAATTACAAATAAGAATGGACTTTTGATCAGAATGCGGTATTATCACAGATTGTTTCAGTCTAGACCAATTAACTGTTATTCATATCTCGAAATGAAACTTGACCCTATTAGCGTCGATATCTGCTTCGAGGGTTAAACATTCAATATTTATTACTGAATCGACTTTGAATGGAAATATATGGTCTGGGTTCGTGGGTTTTGCTAACCGCCCAGTAACGTTTTTAATGGGAAAATGAGCTTAAGAAAACTTATAATTAACCCGTCGCGCTACAGACGTTGAAATTAAATATGTCCTCGAAAAACTTTTCTCCGAAAGTTTTAGTTAAACTGAAAAAACTATAATTTTGTACACTAGCAAGAACACTGTATATAATTATTATAAGTTCTACACGCACACCTAACGGAAATAATATTAAAAAAATATTTCCGGTTGAACACACACACACAGTGTGTCCATTCCTACTTCCAATGACGCGATCTATACGTAGAAGAAAAAATAGAAAAACAAACCTACTGTTAACAATCCAACGGCGGTACGCCCAACAAATTATCTAAACAATTTTTTATAGATAATAAAAAAACTATATTTTTTTATTAGAATAAAGCGCAAATCTGAGCGCGGCGCGAGCGACTGCGCGGCGGCTCGTAATCTCGTAACGCGGCTTCTTCTGAATAGTGCAGGGCTGCTCAAGGAAACCGTCGCGTCGTGGCAGTGTAGTGCCTCTCCTACGACTGTGTTTGCTCATACTATATTTAAATGATTTCACACTATTATTTATTGATTTGATTTAAACATATTATTTTGAGATGAAAAACAACTATATCTTGCAAACAGCAGGGAAAGGGCATGCAGAGGGAACCTATTAAGACATTACGTGTTGAGACGAAACTGAGCGCCGCACTTGGTCTTATTAATAAAAGACGAACACGATAAATCTTAAGATTGTATGTATATACATATTTAATTATGTACTACGCTAACTCCTAAACGCTCTAAAGACAAGTTTGTTTGCTAGACCTACCTAAGTAGGTTACTCTAAAGTAATGTATGTGCTGCCTATCCCGATATATGCGAGATACAGCAAGTTGGTTTAAATACGACTAAAATAGGTCCATAAATACTTGTATCATTTACAATGTACGAGTAGGTCTTTTGATCCTTACAAAATAATTTCTTTATCTATATTTTCTATTATTATTACAATTTTTAAATGAATAAAGAAAGAGCCAAGTGTATATGAATAGTATAACAGATGTGAATTTCATTTTGGATATGGGTTACATATTTTCCTATAATCTATAGATACTTATACTATAAAGATGAAGAAATTATTTATAACTAGCGACCCCCTTGCGGCTTCGCCCGCTTTTACTACTGGATTATTCATATAATGTATGTTTGCAAAGCACTTAAGATAATGTGAAAATTAATTAAACCCTAATGAAACCCGCATTTTTGTAGTTTCAATAAGGATTTTTCAATTGTTTTACACAGCAAGGATTTTTTAGTAGGTACCGTAATTTTAAATCTGTGCTACTAATCTTTTCAAGTAGTTATTAAAATATATTTAAATGACTATTTTTAGATAGTTAAATGACTATTTTTAAACGGAAGAAATTATAAACAAAAGCCTACCTACTAATAACTACTACAAAAAATATATCGCGCTGAAATAATACATTCAACTCTAATTATCCTATACGTGCAAACGCATCTAAATCTTCGTTGCTATAAAGGCAGGCGGGTTTTTTTTTGCTTGTGGTTAATGCTGAAGAGGGTATTCTGTTCCTGATGAAAAGCAAGCACTACGTGGCTGCCTGTGAGGAAAATTAAATAGAATGCATCGGCCGGGAATCAAACACGGGCCGCCCGCGTGGCAGGCGAGCATTCTACCACTGAACCACCGATGCGTGTAAGGCAGGCGGGCGCGGCGGACGCATGGCGAGTGGCGAGCCGTTTCGCAGCAAGGATTTTTTGATATTGTAACAACTTCTAAAGTACTTATTAAAATGAAAAACAGTAAAAGACAGTTTTGATCTTCATTAAATGGCCAACGTAACTAATATACTTATTTATATGCTGAGAGTAAGGGATAAGTAAAACTTGAGTCGATACTGCTGAAGTATCAACGACATGATGTGTCAACAATTAAATGCGTTTTTCTCTTAAACTATTCGCAATTTCGAAATTGTGTAAAAGCAAATTTTATCTTCGTTTAACGTAGAAAATTAATAAAGTATTTTAAAGGATAAGGATTAATACCATTATGGAAAAATATCCCTCACAATAAAAAATATATTGAAATTATTATTTTTAGACAGAAATATGATCACTACACGTTATCCTTAAAAGACAAAAATATGCTCTCGCGGACTTTTTTGTAGATCTCATTGAGAGGAACAATACTCCAGTACATTTTTTTCATGTAGTACTCACCATTAAAGCAGCGCATGCGCGAGAGTGTCTCAACGGGTAGGACTTTAGACACATTTATCGTATTTATGTTAATTTACATAAGAATGTACAAATAATAAACTATATATAAACCTTCCCTGAGAAATACTGGACCTAATGGTGAAAACCGCATAAAAATCCGTTGGGTGGTTTAGAAGAAGAAGAGTTAGAAAGTTCAGACAGACACGAAAAGCGACTTTGTTTTATAAGATACTAGCGACCCTCTTGCGGCTTCGCCCGCTTTTACTACTGGATTATTCATATAATATAGGTTTGCACAGCACTTAAGATAATGTGAAAATTAATTAAACCCTAATGCAACCCGCATTTTCGTAGTTTCAATAAGGATTTTCCAATTGTTTTACACAGCAAGGATTTTTTAGTAGGTACCGTAATTTTATATCTGTGATACTAATCTTTTCAAGTACTTATTAAAATATATTTAAATTACTATTTTTAGATAGTTAAATGACATTAAATAATACATTCAACTCGAATTATCCAATACGTGCAAACGCATCTAAATCTTCGTTGCTATAAAGGCAGGCGGGTTTTTTTTCGATCTTGTGGTTAATGCTGAAGAGGGTATTCTGTCCCTGATGAAAAGCAAGCACTACGTGGCTGCCTGTGACGACAATTAAATAGAATGCATCGGCCGGGAATTGAACCCGGGCTGCCCGCGTGGCAGGCGAGCATTCTACCACTGAACCACCGATGCGTGTAAGGCAGGCGGGCGCGGCGGACTCGCTTGTATAAGCATAACGTCGCGAGGCGCGTTTCGCAGCAAGGATTTTTTGATATTGTAACAACTTCTAAAGTACTTATTAAAATGAAAAACAGAAAAGACAGTTTTGATCTACATTAAATGCTCAACGTAACTAATATACTTATTTATATGCTGAGAGTAAGGGATAAGTGAAACTTGACTCGATACAGCTGATTTGTGAACGGCGTGATGTGTCAATAATTAAATGCGTTTTTCTCTAAAACTATTCGCAATTTCGAAATAGTTTAAAAGCAAATTTTATCTTCGTTTAACGTAGAAATTTAATAAAGTATTTTAAAGGATAAGGATTAATACCATTATGGAGAAATATCCCTCACAATAAAAAATATATTGAAATTACTATTTTTAGACAGAAATATGATCACTACACGTTATCCTTAAAAGATAAAAATATGCTCTCGCGGACTTTTTTGTAGATCTTATTAAGAGGAACAATACTCCAGTACATTATTTTCATGTAGTACTTACCATTAGAGCAGCGCATGCGCGAAAGTGTCTCAACGGGTAGGACTTTATACACATTTATCGTATTTATGTTAATTTACATAAGAATGTACAAATAATAAACTATATATAAACCTTCCCTGAGAAATATTCGACCTAATGGTGAAAACCGCATCCAAATCCGTTGGGTGGTTTAGAAGAAGAAGAGTTAGAAAGTTCAGACAGACACAAAAAGCGCCTTTGTTTTATAAGATACTAGCGACCCCCTTGCGGCTTCGCCCGCTTTTACTACTGGATTATTTATATAATGTATGTTTGCAAAGCACTTAAGATAATGTGAAAATTAATTAAACTCTAATGGAACCCGCATTTTCGTAGTTTCAATAAGGATTTTCCAATTGTTTTACACAGCAAGGATTTTTTAGTAGGTACCGTAATTTTAAATCTGTGCTACTAATCTTTTCAAGTACTTATTAAAATATATTTAAATGATTATTTTTAGATAGTAAAATGACTATTTTTAAACGGAAGAAATTATAAACAAAAACCTACCTACTAATAACTACTACAAAAAATATGAAAACAAATATATCGCGCTGAAATAATACATTCAACTCCAATTATCCAATACGTGCAAACGCATCTAAATCTTCGTTGCTATAGAGGCAGGCGGGTTTTTTTTTTCGAGCTTGTGGTTAATGCTTAAGAGGGTATTCTGTCCCTGATGAAAAGCAAGCACTACGTGGCTGCCTGTGAGGAAAATTAAATAGAATGCATCGGCCGGGAATCGAACCCGGGGCCGCCCCGCGTGGCAGGCGAGCATTCTACCACTGAACCACCGATGACTGCTCATGACGCGCTTGTATA
>HE671250.1:111806-124256 GCA_000313835.2 Heliconius melpomene melpomene
GGGCGCGGCGGACGCATGGCGAGTGGCGAGCCGTTTCGCAGCAAGGATTTTTTGATATTGTAACAACTTCTAAAGTACTTATTAAAATGAAAAACAGTAAAGACAGTTTTGATCTACATTAAATGGCCAACGTAACTAATATACTTATTTATATGCTGAGAGTAAGGGATAAGTAAAACTTGAGTCGATACTGCTGAAGTATCAACGGCGTGATGTGTCAACAATTAAATGCGTTTTTCTCTTAAACTATTCGCAATTTCGAAATTGTGTAAAAAGCAAATTTTATCTTCGTTTAACGTAGAAAATTAATAAAGTATTTTAAAGGATAAGGATTAATACCATTATGGAAAAATATCCCTCACAATAAAAAATATATTGAAATTACTATTTTTAGACAGAAATATGATCACTACACGTTATCCTTAAAAGATAAAAATATGCTGTCGCGGACTTTTTTGTAGATCTTATTAAGGGGAACAATACTCCAGTACATTATTTTCATGTAGTACTTACCATTAAAGCAGCGCATGCGCGAAAGTGTCTCAACGGGTAGGACTTTATACACATTTATCGTATTTATGTTAATTTACATAAGAATGTACAAATAATAAACTATATATAAACCTTCTATGAAAAATACTCGACCTAATGGTGAAAACTGCATCAAAATCCGTTAGGTGGTTTAGAAGAAGAAGAGTTAGAAAGTTCAGACAGACACGAAAAGCGACTTTGTTTTATAAGATATAGGATATAGGATAATCCCGTTAATGTAAGGAACTACTAGCTCGAGATAAAATATACTTGTATTTTGTACTCATTTATTACAGGAGGCTATAAGATAATATTAAATTTCGTTTTTTTATTAGAGGCTTAGAGAGCAGAGGAGGAGGCAGGTTTAAGGAACCTATCCAAGGTTCCTTCATCAACCTATCTTACTTACTCCGTTCCCATTAAGATACTTGCGTTCCTCACTTTCCGCCGCATTCTTGGCATATTGAGTGGTGGACAAACATTGCACTTTGGCTCATCACTAGAGCAAGAAAATAAAAATTAAAAATATTTCATTTTCCGAGAGGGAATCGAACCCACAAACATCGCATTCAGTCACAACGTTGTGACAGTAAGAACCCATCTTTCAACTCCATTATATTAGAATTTAATTTAATAATTGCCATGTCTTTGATACTTACAGTTTAAATTTAAATTTAAGCACAGCCAAAGGGATTCTAGGAAAGCTCAAGATTGAGTTTCTCTGTTAAAGGGTAGACATTAACGATGTCAAATATAAACAACGTAGTAGAATATAAGTGTCCTCCCTGGGCTCCCCTCGTAACTACTGCCTAGATAATGTTCATTAAATCTTAAAGCTTTCGATGCGTACTGTAGCTTTCGTTATTTATAAGAGCTTCCGTTAGAGGAGACTGTGAACACAGTGCTTGTCGGTTCGATTCTCATTTGGAAGATTTGATTGTAATTATTTAATTTTAATTTCCCCGCTCTGGAAGACAAAGTTGTGTTTTGTAGTAAGAACTGCTCAACACGCATTGTCTCGTTGACGCAAATTTGGGCAGAAAGAGGGGAACGGAGTGACTTAACACTTTTACTTTGCCTATCTTGCGGGGTACAGCGTGAAGCTATAAAAAATCGTCGTTCAAGATGAAAGTTTTTTGTATATTAAAACTATTATCACATTTGAGCAACCCTGATTTGATAACCTCTCGACTCTGGCGCAACCCTAGCATAAGCTGTACAATTTATATCATAATATGCATTAAAATATAAAAATTTAACGTGGAAAATTAACATTTATAACAATGATAATAAAGAATATATTTATTTAACATTTTTGTTTTAAATTGTATACTGTATATGATAAAATAATATTTTTCTGTCCATAAGTTCGATAAGAATTATAATTATAATATATGCATTTATACAAGCTATGTTTTTGGTACTACTTGCTTTATTTGTTTCTTTTTTCAAACGAGAACTAGAAAATATGGTATTGTTATTTTAAGACGTTTTTACTTCATTTGCCTTGTTTGTATCTATTATATACATAGGTATATGTCTCGAAAGCTCAATTTGACCCACTTTCCAGTAGCCAAGAATTTAAAATAATTAATTCCCTTTAATGAGAATCGAACCCACAACCGTCATCTTTACAATCACACCTAAAAGTACATCGTTATTAATTAAAGAGTTTCAGTTTGTAAGATATTTTATTATTTATACCCCTTCTTAATGAAACGCTTTAAGCGGATTAATCTTAGTATTATTAGTCGGTGACGGGTAGAGTCGGGTCGGGACGGGACCACCCGTGACCGCGAACTGCTGCAGTGGTCGAAACGACGGGGTCCCGATATGTATCAAGTTACTTATAAGAGATTAATTAGTAAAAGGTTATTTTGTTAGGTTTTAGTTATTTTTACATAGTGGCATTGCGTGTAGGGTGGTGAAACACAACGCAACGCCTTGCCTCATTGCCAGCGTGACAAAACGAAAATATTACATATATTGTTTCCTCGAGTGAGAGTTGAACCCACAACTCATGCGCCACGACCGGCCTCAAGATATCTATAATATAAATAATATAACACTTAAGTTCAAAATACAAAGCTAATGATATCTAAAAAAACAACTGTCCCTCTTTCTATTTTCCTTCCACATTTTTTCGTTTCCTTATCACAAATCGTAAGCGCGGTTACTCTATGAGTGTAGATAAAAGTGACGGCCGCGTTTTATGACGTGCCAGTTTTTGATAACGGGATAACTGTGGTCCTGTGCAAGGACAGACGAGGATAAAAGTAAATTAAGCTTTAACTATGTAAAAATAAGATTCGTTTTAGAATGAACGTATTACAAATATAATAAGAATTTATGTTCTATTGACGAAATGGACTTAGGAGGAAACTAACTGTGGAGATTGGTAAAGATTGAGCTTTTGTTCTAAGTTTTATTATAGAGCAATTCTTACATTTATGTATGTTTTATGATATCGACATACAGATAGATAGATGATATAGTCTGGAAAGGCGACGATTGTGGGTTCGATTCACACTCAGGGGAATAAAATACATATTAACAAAACAAAGCGCGGCGTTGCGTTCTGCCAGTCAACACGTCAATGTCTCGAAAATTGGGTCAAAACTGTATGATGCTGTTTCTTTTGACATTCGTTGCATTATAGCTTTTTAAGCGGATTAAAAATATAGAATAATTCAGTGTTTACCCTAACATGGATGTCAAACCCACACCGTTGCAAGGTGGCGTCAGTTATCTCTATATAATAATGATTTTATACTTACATTTCTCATTTTGCCTCCTCAGCACCTCTGGCAAAAAATTCACTAAAAGCACCCTCATGGCTCAACGGTTAATTATAATAAAAAATTTACAGATTCAATCCATATTTTTGTGGTAGAAATATCTGTTCACTCGAGTAAATCAAAACGACGACTGCCATTTCGGTTGTGTACCCCCTATCTGGGACTTCCTTCAGTTTGATAAAAAAATACTTGTTGTTAGTTTTTGAGGGTGGAAGCGATAGATACACATCTGATATGGGTTGTATTTTGAGGGATCCCCGAATCAAAATTGGCTTTCTATGTAGTTACAAGAGGTCTTAATGGCGTTATTTAGCGCAATGGGAAAGGCAGAGTTAATATAGTGTCAGGAAACTCCGATTTCCGCTTTCCTCTCGGTTTTGAGATATTGCATCTTGAGTGCTGGAGCTCAATACCATGCTCTATCTCAGAACAGAGTATTACAGCTTCTGACTGTATATACAACAGCTACGAGTTCAGTTCCCACATTTGGGATAGTTAACTATTTTCATTTCATCGCTCTGATAAGAAAACAATACACAGTGTTGAATTCCGCCGTTTAACATGTAATGTCTCAACAGATGTGGACCCTAGGAAGAATTAAAAAAAGAAAAGGAAAAAAAACACAAGACGTACACCTGTAGTGTACGTCTTACTCGTATCGTACAGCGTATATTGCAAAACAAATTATAAGTTACAACATTCCAGAAGATAAAACTTACAGAAATCTTAAATACGTATAATACAAATGCAATTTATCTTAATTTTTTAGTAACAAAAACAATTCATTTTTATTATCTTTTAGCTTATATTGAGAGTATTTAACCGATAGTTAAATCATAACAAAGATAATTGAAAACAAATATTGGATTATTTTAATAGCTATTATGAAGCTTTCAAGGAACTGTTTGATAGCGTTAAATACAATTATTCTCACATTTAAGACTGAGGTACCATCGTAAGATTATATTATAAAGTCTCCCTAAGACATAACAATGAGATAGCGTTGTTGACTGTGAACGCGACAGTTCTCTACTCGGGGGAATGGTTATAATAAGATAATATTCATATATAACGTAATATCGACGATGCTGAAGGAAGATCACGTAAAAAGCACGAGAATCCCGCGGAGAATATCTATGAAAAGGTTGATTGCAGTAGATGAAGCGACAGAGGTATGCAGAGACTGTAGCCACTAGCGACCACTCTGGGTAGCCTTGCTTCAGATAATAGAGAAAAAAAAACATTTCCCCACTCTTCGTCATTACTCATGTACATATTGTACCTAATGTACTCAAATTAGACGAAAACTGAAGAATGAAGTGCCTTGACATTAAACTCTATTTTTCTGCTCTGCTATGAAGTTATAGGAAGAAAAAATCGTATCGTAAAATAAGATTTTTTATTTAGAGAGAGAAAAGAGAGAAGAGGCCATCGTGGCGCTGTTGTACCCACTCGGGAGTATGTATTGAAAATAATTCGTTCCCGAATTTCCGCTCTGGTAACAAGACAAAACATGGCATCGAGACCCACCATTCAACACACAGTGTCTCGAAAATTGGGCAATTTTTTTAATTTACCTTCACTACGTGAATTAATTTTTTTTATCAACTAGACTAGAGATATTTATAGATGCAGATACGTTCAATATACAAGTACGTAGTTGCAACGGAAACGCTATATCGCATCGGGTCAGAGTTGATAGACTAAACATTGCCTAATGGTCACGAGTTCATCTCTGCTACGGTGTATCTTATCTTGTTGTATGGGAAGGAAGTAAACAATGTGTTAGTTCCGATACCCGTTTTTTCTTTCTTATTAATTTTATTATATAAAATATGCTATTTACTTATAAATGAAAGTTTTTTTTATGGAAAAAGGCAAGGCAAAGGAGCGTACGGGTCACCTGATGACAAGTGATCAAAAAAATCATGTTTTTCTTTGCCGAACCTTAAACAGAACCATGATAGAAATTATAACAAAAATACAACAAATAAAAGAAATCTCTTCCCAAATGACGATCTATTTGCGGAAACACCCAAGTTCCAGGAAATCGGCGAGCATCGCTTATCTAAGTCGTTAGGCTCAGCAACACCTCGTTAAGATATAAAGAACAAGGTGCCTTGTAACAAAATACAACTGTCATGAAAAATATACAAAATAAGTTTTTTTTTGAAGTTGTTACAATTTCCGAAATTAGTTTTTTAACGCTCGTCAATTTGTCTCTGGCTGTATAAAATAATGTATTCTTGTGGCTGTAAGGGATGGTTATGGTTCTACGCGCTTTAGGTAGACAGTGTGCGCGGCGCTGAGACAACACGCAATGTCTCAAAATTGAAAGTAAATAACGAAATTACTTAACACGAGACCCCACAGACAGCGGATTTGGAATGTGCTTGGCATTACCATAATCATATTTTATCCCATTTCTGTAAAAGGAGGAGCTTATCAATTCAACTATATTTTTATCTTTTGTATTTTCTAATTTTTTGCTTCATCCTGCACAAAGGTAACCTAGTGTAGAAATACTCCGTTTGCCACTTTCCACCGAATTCTGCTGCGGGAAGGTTGAAGTATTTTTTTTTTTTAAATTTAAATCCTTAATCATACTGAATATATTGAAATAGCGAAATATAGCATGATTCTGATATTGACTCAAGGGAAATCTATGGTGCAAGAGAACCTATATTAGACAAACGACCTCTATGTATTCTGTGATTTGTAGATTCGAGCGGAAAATAGACAACTAGGTTATCTCTGGCCTCGCCTGGGCAGGTATATGCGTGATACAGCGTGAAGCTGTAAAAAAGTATAAATACTAACCACTAAGCCTAACCACCGCATTAATATGATAATACGATCCCAACCAAACAATAGAGTCCATCAAAGACGGAGGAAAAAGTTGTTCTTTCATAGACGTAATCCGATTATACGGAAATCTTATCCGTTCCTTAGAAATTGGTTTACAAACCCATATTAATGTTCATCTGAAGACGGACTGGAGACTCAGCTTATTGTTATGTGATTGAATAGTCCAGACCTCAGCGGAAAGTAGGAAACGAAAGTGGCTCAATGGGAACGGAGTGTTAAGTTCCCAGAATTACTCTGCTTACTCTGCAATTTTCTCTCGTGGTAAACACTAGGTTCCCAGGTTCCCTCTGCAAGTATGCGCTTACTCGGTATATCTTACAACAAAAAAACATTGATTTCAACTAAACTTCTAAAAGTATCTAAGATATAAAGACTTCTAAAAATATAAATATAATATCTTCACGTTTTTTTGCAAAGAAAAATAAACAATATTGTTATAATGACAAATATTCATTAAAAACAACACAGAAGTGTAATTGCCTTTTGTACTTGTATACAATTAACGTCTTAACTTGCGAAGAGCGAGGTCTCGGAGTTACGAGAATAAAATCAAAAAGCGTGTTTCCAAATTTTTTTCAACAAAGTTGATACTTTTTCATATATTCGTCGCGTTAAAGTTGTGAGAATTTCTGCTTGAATTGAATGTATTGTGTATATAATATAATGAATATATGTTTTTTAGGTTCCCTACTAGCTAGCTAGAAATAACACAAGGCACGGTGTTGAGTTCCGTCAACACGCAATATCTCGCCAATTGGGGGGAAGTGGGAGAAGGAACTTCAAGTACCTACTGTGCTATACGCGGCATGCACGTCGTGAACCCATTTTATAAAATACAAAAAAACGATCTAATATCGAATTTCTTAGCTTTAGTGATAGAGCATCACGCGGGTAGACAGAGGGAACCTGGAAACCTAGTGTTAAAATTTTCCATCCCCATTGAGACACATCTGTTTACTTAGCTTAAATCCGAGAGCCGCCCTTGGCGTCGTTACCGGAGTTACGTTGACGACCGCCATGACTGACCTCACTCAGTAAATTAAATGTAAGTTTTTAAAATGTAAAAGCCGCTCTAGTACCATAGAGGCACTACAAAGACTCCGCAGAACTCAAAGAGATTTAATGTATAAACGGTTTCCGAGTGAATTGGCGGAAATAAAGGCATTGTGGGCCATCGTCATCGTTAGCGTCACTCTTTTCATATTGGAGGAGTCCTTTCATATCGCTAATTAGTCATTTATGTCGATGCTCAGCCGCGCTTACGGGTTGGGAGGGGAGTGGGCTCCAACGGGGTTACGTTCATTATTCTATTGTTTTAGATAAAACAAATATCTCTGAAGCTAAGTCTGAATGGAAGTTGAATAGTAAAGTACAGTGTACAAGTACAGTAGTAAACTGCCCACGCGAGGCTTCGACCGCTGCACAACATTTATAATATTTAAGTTGACTAATAATAAAGCAAAAAAAGGAAGTATTTTTTAATATATTTTAATAACTCTAAATACAAATATATTACAATTACAAATATTCGTATGAAGTAACTCGTATGCAACGATATAATTGTCTTAGATCTCTTTTAAAAAGAAAAAAGGAAAAAAAATATTATTATTTATTTCGTTTCCTATTTTAGATTTATTTACACAAATGATGCCGTTAACGCAACGGTTGCGGATTCTAACAACTCGTGAAAATAAATTATTCTTATAATCTCGCTCTTGGAACAAGACAAAACGCAGCGTTAAGTTCCAACTCACAAGTTTCAACACGCAATGATTCGGATTTCAATGGTGCATGGGAAACGGAGTGTTTAAGCACAACCTCTCCATCTATCTACTTGTATGTGGGATACAGAGTGAAGCTAAAAAAATACATAAACCTTAAGTCTATTTCATTTTTATGTGCAAATTAAAAAACATACATATCTATACTTAATAGTATAAAGTGAGTATGTTTATTGCAATCCGTAAAATCAGGAACTATTGGTTGGAATTGAAAAAATATGTTTATCGTGGATAGTCTATTATCGGGAAAGGCTACATTACACCAGTCTAGTTAATGAGTCCACCGGCGGCCAGAGTCACTCCGGGGATGTTGAATGTGTCACGTCATGCGAAGCTAAAAAATATTATACATACACATACATCTTTCTATTTACATAATCAACGCATAACAGGTATATTACTGGGAGTCTGGTAATACTGCCCGCTTTCGTTTAAGGTAGTAGCTCCAATGACGTCCCCTCCAGCTACTAGCAGAAGTCTTCGTTTCTTATGATAGCGGAGAAGTGAGGAGACACTCTGAAAGCTCCTCTCTCCGCGTCGAGGGAAGCCCAGGGCGAGACGGCCGTCAGGACGACGGCGCACGCCCACGTTGTGGACCGATGTGGCACAAGACACGCTTAACGTGTAAGCGTGGTTTGGCTGGAAATAGTAGAAACGGAATTTTAATGTGGACTACAGTAGCGACAGAAATGCGGATGCAGTCGTCTAAAATAATTGTTATATTGTATCTTAATTATACAAAATCTTTACATAAAATGAAGCCTATGTGTTATTCTGATATACAGGTTGGAATTGTCAGCACCACTTTAAATAAAACCACAGTTTTAACTACTCTATAAAAGCCTAATATAATTCGGAAAAAAAATAATTATCAAAAATGAAAAAGTTATTTTTTCAAACAAAATAAATAATAAAATTATCGTTTTAAAATAAAACGCCATTTGTAAAGTATAACATAGGCACGCACACACTTACCTGTCAAATCGGAAACGTCGCACACGTATGTGTGCGTCATACGAAATACAGGAATTTATGGATAAAAATCGTGAAATGAAAAAAAATTCCTACGTCCAAACTGTTGAGGTCCCTTGATTAATTTCTTAGGTGTGGGTTTGAAATATATTACCCTATATGCAGTTTCAATAAAAGAAGCGCTGCCTCTTCCACCCTGTATAAGCTACACCTAGTAGGTAATATAAAGATCGATACATCCATCCTCATAAACTGTCACATCCTATATCTTATAAAAGAAAGTCGCTTTTCGTGTCTGTCTGTTGTTTCTAACTCTTCTTCTTCTAAACTACCCAACGGATTTTGATGCGGTTTTTACCATTAGGTCGAGTTTATATATAGTTTATCATTTGTACATTCTTATGTAAATTAACATAAATACGATAAATGTGTATAAAGGCGCCTGCCTTGCTTAGATGCGTTTGCACGTATTTGATAATTTGAGTTGAATGTATTATTTCAGCGCGATATATTTGGTTTCTAATTTTTTGTAGTAGCTATTAGTAGGTAGGTTTTTGTTTATAATTTCTTCCGTTTAAAAATAGTCATTTAAATATATTTTAATAAGTACTTGAAAAGATTAGTAGCACAGATTTAAAATTACGGTACCTACTAAAAAATCCTTGCTGTGTAAAACAATTGGAAAATCCTTATTGAAACTACGAAAATGCGGGTTGCATTAGGGTTTAATTAATTTTCACATTATCTTAAGTGCTTTGCAAACATACATTATATGAATAATCCAGTAGTAAAAGCGGGCGAAGCCGCAAGAGGGTCGCTAGTTTATAATGTAATTATTTAATTTGCTTTGATTTCTCCGCTCTGTTGGCGGCGTTGCATTCCGTCAGTTAATATACTGTCTCGGAAATTGGAAGGAAAGTGGCGAATGGAGTGTCTTAACACTAGTTCTTTTTCTGCGTAACAGCTTATAACACTTGAAAATATTGTCTAACAAGTAAAGTAAGTAAAAAATTTTCCTTTTTTATAATATTAGTTTAATTAAAATATAAAAAAGTACAACTATCCAGAAGTTGGAAGTATTGCCAACATTTTAATTTGAGTACGTCCTCGTTTGGCCCGCCGAGGCGCGGCAGCATGTCGAGGCGGCCTTGTTTTAATACTTTTATTCTATTATATATTTTTATAGAGCTCTTGCTGTCTTGGCGCAGTGGGACAGCGTCTGACTGTAATCGCCTTGGTTGTGAGTTCGAGCCTTCACGACAAGCGTCACCATTTTTGAATGGTAATGTGAAATATATTTATGAATTGGATACATTAGAGTCTTGTGCGTGCGATGGTGAAAAAAGAAATTATTTTCATTCCCCGCTCTGGGCATACACAAAGCGCAGCGTTAAGTTCCGCCACATCTCAAATTCTGGCGGTACGTTGAAAACGCAAAGTCTTGACACTAGCTGCCCTCCGCCCACTCCACGGTAAAGGTGTAAAGCTTATACAAGCTTTACACTTTACATACGTAAATAATTCGATACTTCTACTCTTTCTCGAAATTAAACTTGAACGGCCAATTTCACTTTCACGTACTATATATTTTATAACAAAACTAACAATGTTAGTTTCCGTTTCTATTTGGAACCTTTCCTATTATAATTTGGGTACAACTTTACGAAAATAAAAGTTTGTAATTTAGTCAAATGAAATTGGGAACATCGTTTTGGGTTACTCCATTATTTAGTTAGAAAGAACTTTTAAACGTTTTCACAACTTATTGCATTTAAAAATATATTCTCTTAAAATAAACATATATATCCCATTTATCCCGGACTTAGACAATTAAAATACTAAATATTTAATTACGTCGAATGAGAATCGAACCCACAACCTGTCGCGCTTACAATGGCGCACCACCACCACATACCACATAACATACATATATTTTAAATAAAATAAAAAGTTTACATCGTCGCCCTCGCTATCTGTGATGTGTATTGTGGAGTATTACCTGTGCCAATATTATGAGATAATTTCATCTTTTTCATTATCACGTATACGCTAAATGTGTTCTAGATAAACCATTTTTAATGAGAATTGATTCTTTTTATCCGACTTCCAAATAAAAGGAATTTTCATTAATCATTGTGTGTCCTCTCATTTTGTTATTTCACGTTATATTTACATATAATGAGAGTTTGATAACATTTTTAAAGTTAAACAAATATATAAAAACTCGAAGTTAACTTTTAGCGACTGGGCAACTGTTGGTATATACCGAAGCAGAAACAAACTATATGAATTATATGATATGAGGCAATGGAATCAAGATCCGGCGTTCTTGTTAAAAGTTAGAAATTTTTCAAAAATATTTAAAAAGGTATGTGTCCAGGCTTAGGTTATGTATATAAGAGCAAAAATTTTAAACTCTAATAATAAAATTAAAGCTACATGGGATGCTATTACTACTGTAACTGGGAGATCTAGAGCTGTCAGTGAACCTATTAAATTAAAAGTTAATAATATAATCTTAAATTCAGATTTAGAAGTGGCAAATACTTTTCAAATTTTTTTTCCGATATACCTATCGAAGTAACACGTTCACTGCCATCATCTCCTTCGGAAGCAGAATTAATACTGAAAACCCATGTAAATAGTTGTAGACAAAATTTTGTGTTTAAGAATGTGTCACCAGATGAAATAGTTAAAACTTTTAAAAGCCTTAATTTAAAGAAAACTGGTGACCTATGGGGCATGTCTGTTAAAGTTCTTAAAACAATTATACCTAATATTGCTCCTTATCTAGCTTTAATTTTTAACAATTGTGTAGAATCCGGTACTTTTCCTGATTTAATGAAATATAGTAAAATAGTGCCCCTTTACAAAAGTGGAGATAGAACTGACCCTGGAAATTACAGACCGATCTCTGTTTTTGCCGTCTCTAAGTAAAATATTTGAAAAAATAATATTTAACCAGCTCACAATTTTCTTAAATATTAACAATTGTTTCCATAGTGAGCAATATGGTTTCACCAAAGGTAGGTCCACTACAGATGCGGGTGCTGTACTCCTAAAGCACATTTATGACGCATGGGAGAAGTCACAGAATGCTATTGGAGTGTTTTGTGATTTATCCAAAGCCTTTGATTGTGTAGACCATGAAACTCTGTTATTAAAACTATATCATTACGGTATACAGGATACTGCTCTTGATCTTATTGCCTCATATCTAAACCGAAGAATCCAGAAGGTTAGTATAAATAATGTAAAATCATCTGGATCTCCCCTAAAGATGGGCGTTCCACAAGGATCTATACTTGGTCCCCTTTTATTTCTTCTTTATATTAACGATCTGCCTTTTTATGTGAAGAACATATGTGATATTGTACTTTTCGCGGATGATACCTCTTTAATATTTAAAGTTGACAGAAATAAAATAAACTATGACGAAGTGAATAGTGCATTATCGCATATTCTTCGTTGGTTTGATGTTAATAATCTATTGTTAAATG
>HE671250.1:124356-145524 GCA_000313835.2 Heliconius melpomene melpomene
AACTCAGCTCTGCCGCGTTCGCAATTAAGAAAGTAAGACAAATGACGGACGTTGAAACTGCCCGACTAGTCTACTTTAGCTACTTTCATAGTATTTTATCTTATGGAATGCTGCTATGGGGCAGTGCTTCAGATATCAGTTCAATATTTATTCTCCAAAAAAGAGCCGTGAGATATATTTATAATCTAAGAGCTCGAGATTCTCTGCGAGATGTTTTCAAAGATGCAGGTATTATTACAGTTGCTTCCCAATTTATATACTATAATATTCTCTTTGTCCGACAAAATATACATTGTCATAGAAAAATAGCGACAGTCATACGATAGAAACGAGAAATAAAGATAAGATTGTTACTCCTAGTTTTCGCCTCCAAAAAGTTAATAAATCTTTTATGGGGCTGAGTATACGTGTATATAATAAAATTCCGCGGTGTATTCTTAGTTTGCCACTACCAAAATTTAAAATATCTGTAAAAAATATTCTAACAAGTAAAGCTTATTACACTGTTCAAGAATATTTAGAGGATAAACATGTATGGAATTAATGTCTATTGAATGTCAGGCAGGACAGCTGCCAGCTAATGTAATAGTAAAATATACCATTGACTTTGAAAAGAGCAACTGTTGAGTTTCTTGCCGGCTCTTCTCAGCAGAACTGCCTTCCGAACCGGTGGTAGCTTTTTGTTGACATGTACATTCGACGATTCAAAAGTGCTTTTATAGTTTATTTGAATAAAGAATATTTTGAATTTGAATATACTCCTATACGCTTAGTCGAAGTGAAGTAGAACAGCGAGTAACTGTAAATGCGATGGTTGCGGGTTCGATTTCTCAAGATTTCCGCGTGTTTGGAACAGAATATAATAATTCGATCATTTAATCGAATTAAGTAAAATTTATTTTAATAAAATAAATTTTACCCAATAAACAATTATGTAAAAATTTGCGAAATTTGGGGACCGGATCACTTCTGATGCTAGAAATTAAAAACTTCGAAGAATTCGAGCTATATACTACAACACGTACACCATAAAATTATCGGTAACTTTATAAAAGTAAAAACCATAAAATCACCTGACTCGAAGGCCTCAGTATAAACGTGCCATCAGGTTGACCTATCAGCATACTCTCTGCCTCGTTCCTATCTATGTTCATGTAAAAAGGCTCGTTCTCCACCGGCACCGGTAGTGGCCGCGCCGCCATGTTGTTCTCCCATACTCTGTCACAAGATGGCTCCGTTTCCGATTGCTCTGATTGTGTGACTTCATTGGTTTCTGTGAAGTGTACGGGATATATTTGTTTTTGACATTTGTAAAGTTTTATTCCACACCAAGGAAAGTACGTATAAATAATTTAACATCGCTGAGACAAGGATTGTTCGCAAGAATTTGGGGTTCTAACTTTTTCAAGTTTTTATAACTAAAAATACAATGTGTTAAGTTTATATTTTAGAGTATTTTTATGTAATTAAATATATTATTAAATAAAAGATAAAGTTAAAATAGTTTAAACAATTTTTGTTACATATTATTACAACGTGACAGTTCATTGCCATTTTTTTTCTTCAGTCAATGTCATGTTAAAAAATATTGGTTGAATTTTTATAGGTAGTAGATAAAAATACTTTAAAGTAAATGTAAGGTCAAGGTTGTGTTATTGTTTCAAAGTTAGGGTGGCAACGGGCGAGGTTCACTCTGCTTGCTGCTGCCCTACTGTACTTGAAAAGACGTGCA
The DNA here is from genome assembly GCA_000313835.2 of Heliconius melpomene melpomene. Classification (NCBI taxonomy): domain Eukaryota; kingdom Metazoa; phylum Arthropoda; class Insecta; order Lepidoptera; family Nymphalidae; genus Heliconius; species Heliconius melpomene. The sequence goes on from HE671250.1 coordinate 126,089, forward strand.
ACTGTTGTTCACCTAGGTTAATATTTTTTTATTAACTTGTGAAACTAATATATCTGCCACATAGCAGAATATGCCAAATTTTTTATGCATTTTGTGTTGACTGACGGAAAAATACTAAATATTTCAATCCCCCGCGTAGGAATCGAACCCAATATCGTAGTGTTTACAGTTGCACACTTATGCCGAGCTCGCTTTGTTCCTGAACACTTTCTTAATGCTTTTATTTTCGACAATATCGAGCTTAAACCTTTTGTCTGTACATTTAGTCGCTACAAGACAACTACCTCCAGTTCACAATGGCCAATAATTGAACGATTTCAATTGATCTCATTTCCTTCTATTTGTAACAGACTTTGGACTTAACTTACTAATTCGTTTTAATGAAACGAGCTTTTAATTATTGGTAATTAATTCGTATATTTGTCGTAGTACTTTATTTTTACATTACATGTTACATACTAATACGTACCTGCTATAACGTCAGTGAGACAGTGAAACACGCGGTAAAACACGTCCACTGCGCCAGTGGTCACTCGCGTAGTAAGATTGTACAGTAATGGCACACTCACTTTTAAATACCAACACATTTTTTCTTCATTATTTTTTTTTATACTGTTTCTTTTTTGAGAATATATATTATATTGTATAACTAGCTTGAACTATACGAATATTTATTGAAGCATACCTACTTAAAAAAATATTTTAATTATTTTTGTATGGTGTATTTTTCCTGTGCGTACGTAAATGGTAATTTAAGTCTTCCGGGATTTATTTTATTTAGATTTTTTATGTCATTTGTCATATTTAATAGAAAAATATTTAGTTATTTTGCATGTATCTAAACAGGCGGCACGCACTGATATGATAAGGATTCAAATTGAAATTCCTATAATCCTTCAATAATTAATTTAATCAATTGACAAATCAAAGCTGTAACAAACTTTAAAATTATTATACAGAATTTGCATCATGACTTTTATTGCAGTCTCTGTGGTCTGGTCGTGGATTGGTCGCGCAAGGAGCGTGATGCTGACATTGTGTGTAGCAGAACTATGATCGGCCTCGGCATCGAACCCATAACCACTGCGTTTACAACCAGACGCTGTCACTACGCCACGATGGCCTCAATAATTACGAACTCATTTTATAATTTTATTTGAACCTGAAAAGGAATATCTCGCAAACTATAAGAAATAACGAACGCTCAGGAATCTCGAGACCATCTTCAATACATCTTAAACTTTCATAAATATATTTTTTAAATTGATGTTTTACTTTATTGGAGTGCTAGTTAAAAACTTTTTTGAAAATAATTGGTAAAAAAGAAGACATTTAATTAACTTACAATTTACTGTGAGTGCAAATCTCATACAAATTGCTTTATCTTTTAAAATAGCTGTGTTGTTGTCCACACTTAGTAAACAAAAATCGATTTCTTACACGAGAATCCTTTTTTTACAAACGTTACAAAAGTTTGTAAAAATCTCCATACTACTAAATCTCCAAGATACTAACAACATAAATAAATTCACATTTCACATTCTGACAGTTTTTTTTTTATTTTAACTTCTTAATGTTTTCAGTACTTGTAATCCTAAAATTTTATTTTATTTATCATGTTTGGCTATAAAGTTTAAAAGCTCCGAAAATCCGAAAAGCTGTGTTTTGGCTCGACATCGCGTTAAAAAGTTTTAAATAACTTCTGTAAGTTTAAATATCTTCACTTGAAACTTATAAATTTTATAATATTTCATAATAAGTTCTTGTTTTTGATTACATTTGTTAAAATTAAATTTTAACAAGTTTAAAAAAATTTCAATTTAAATTAAGATGTGCTCTTGAATCATAATAAATGAAAAAAATACACATATACAGGATGGAAGAGGCAGTGCTTCTTTTACTGAAACTGCATGTAGGGTAAATATTTCAAACCCAGAATTAAAAAAAATAATGAAGGTACCTCAACGGTTTGGACGTAGGATTTTTTTTTTCATGTCACGATTTTTATCCATACCCGTATTTCGTGTCACGCACACATACGTATGCGACGTTGCCGCTTTGACAGATAAGTGTGTGCGTGCCTATGTTATACTTTACAAATGGCGTTTTATTTTAAAACGATAATTTTATTACTTATTTTGTTTGAAAAAAAAGCTTTTTCATTTTTGAGAATTATTTTTTTTCCGAATTATATTAGGCTTTTATAGAGTAGTTAAAACTGTGGTTTCGTTTAAAGTGGCGCTGACAATTCCACCCTGTATAATACTACTGAAAAACATTTTAAAAGAAAGATATCGTCGTCGTTGCGGCGCAGGAGCACAAGCGTGCAATTGTAAAGGCGGCGGTTATGGGTTCGATTTACACTTAGGGGAATGAGATATTTAATATTTAAATTCCGTCACTCAACACACAGTACCTTAAGAATTCGGAGAAAAGTGGGGAACGGAAATGTCTTAATGAAGGGAATGGAGTGTTTTAACACAAAAAAAAATAGTTTTATTAAATTATATATTGTATAGCTGTAGCCTTCCTCTATAAATGACCTATCCAACATTGTTTTTTTAATTCGAACCAATATCTCCTGAGATTAAGGCGACCAACCAAACACACTCTTTAGCTCTATAATGTTAGTACAGAGTGAGTCAGTACTGCGTGACTCACTGCAGGCGTCAAAGTGCAAATGAACGTTGATTGAAATCATTTAACACTGAAATTAAAGTCTAAAAGATATCTATTCTTGAGAATAATATTTTATTATTTGTTTTGATTGCCATTGTAACAATTAAACACTTTATACTAACTTTAAAAGGCCTTTAAAAGGTAGCGCAGTGACAACGTTTGTATACGCGATGGTTGTGTGTTCGATTACCACTTGGATTAATGAATTAATTTCATTTGCCTGCTACCAAGACAAAACTGTATCCAGCACCTATCAAGGTTCATCCAGGGAACCAAGTATTAACGACCAGTTGCCAGAACGAGGAAATGAAAAAAACAACCATTCCCCCAGTGGGTCTAGAACACAAAACAGCCTACAGCCAAACACTGCCCCATTGTACCTGTATACTCGTATGAAGCAAGTAGGTTTGATTACCGATTAAACTGGTTACTACTATTGACGTACTTTTAAAGTTAAGCGCTTTTTTAAAGTTTCTGTACGTATTTTTTAATGTTTAATTTTGTTTAAGTAACCCGCTATAGGTATGTATGGCACTATCACTGACACTGAACTAAAACTAAAGCTCATATTGTACTTTTCTTTTTTTACAAAAAGTGTTTACTAGTGATGTCAGTTTACTTGTCTCATGTAAACAAGTATTTATGACACTAATGTATAGATAGATTACTGCTCGTACCGTCACAGCGGTTGTAGGTTTGCCACTCTGAGGATTCAAATTATTTCCTCGCTCTGATAAAAAGACAAAGCGCTTCAATGCGCAAAGTCTCGAAAACTGGACAGACATGGGTGAGCGGAGTGTCTTAACTCTAGACTCTCTCTACCTACCATGCTATTTGCGGGATACAACCTAAAACTAAAAAAATATTAATATCATCGATATATTAACAACATGATGACATCACTAGCCACATGTTACCCATATGACATTTAGTTCGGAAATAAAAGTAAAAACTCATGAGAAAGCGAAGAATCTATCCATAGCGTTAAAAATATATATTTTATTTTGTTTTAGCTTCAAGCTACATCCCGCATATAGTAGGAAAGGCAGAGGGCACCTAATGTTAAGACACTACGTTCTCTGTTTATTGCTGTTAATAGCAGAACTCAAAGCCAGGACTTTACTTTATTGTATAAGTGTAAGTAATATATGGATATTGCATTCGAAGCACGCCGTTGAGTGCCGCCTCTCAACAAGACAACAAAATATGATGTCATGGTTTTTAGCACTCAAATCAAATAGCGTACATCTATTGTTCTCGTTCATTCATTCATTCATTCCATCTATATCATATTCCGATGTAACAAAAGGGAAGGCAACCCTGTAAATAAAAAGTAATAAATATTAGTAAAGCTTTCAGTTCATTTCTAAAGAGCTTTCTAACGATTAATGATGATAGTCGTCGTGTGTTGAGTAACAGGAAATAGTTGTTGGTAATATGAGGGTTATTATTGTACATGATGAGTGGGAGTTCAGTTTATGATCTAGGAAAGGTTACATTTTTTAGCTTCACGGATCTAGAATACCTATAGCAGAATAAAAAGGATCTAGTGTAAGCACACTACACTTAAGAACATTTAAAATTTTGCTCTCTAGACTTTAGATACATTATTAAGTATTTTGAAAATAACGAATTGATTTTGATGTTCCTTGTACTGCTTGGTATAATATTATAATACTTTTATTGTGACCCTATAATAATTGTATCGCTAGTGATTTGTCACATTTTGAAATAAATAAAAAAATATATAACACCCAAGGTACCGTAGGTAGGTACGTCAAATATAATTATGTTCTGAAGCATTGTGGTAATAAAATAGCTTAGCAAATTGATTACAACTACATAGAGAATTTAAGGTTTAAAACGACAAAATTGGTGTGTAAATTGCTGCACATTCCGTGCCCCTCTCTCCACACAGCAGCTATTCAAGATAATGTGTGTTGATTGGCGGAACCCAACACCGCATCTAAAGAGCAAGATAATAGAAATAACTGATTTTCCAGTTAGAATCGAACCGTTGCGTTTATAGTCTGAACGATGACATATTTACACAACTATAACTAAAATATTAAAATTTCATTTCTTTTTCTAAACAACTAACAAACAATATTTCTTAAAAGTAATATCTCATTGTTAACCCAAGCAAACTATAGTCAATTGAAATTATAATATTTATACAGCGTTACTTACAACTGATGAATGTAATAAGACGACCGCGAAGTGCCCCATGCATAATGAATACAGCCTCATTAGATTTGCTAATTTCATCTCATCTCATCTCGGCGCGGAGTCGATACGCCTTACGTACTATTTGTGTTTGTTTTACCTTGTTAAAGTGCTATCCCACATTTAAGGAAGAAACATGTTTTTTAAAAAGCGTATTGAACCCGCGCCTCTTGAAAATAGTCCTCTTAGCTATTTTTATACGCTTTCGAGAGAAGTACTCTGTTCTTATATACAGTTCTCAATTTTCAATCAATGTTATAAGTTCAGTCAGTTTTATATGATAAAACCTAACGCCGCGTTTGCCAAATTTTAAGACTTCGCGTTGAGTTGCGGGGCTAAGACGTCTCTCTAACCCGATATTTTAATTTATCATTGAAAATCCAAGGAAAAGTGACAAGATAATATTCTAACATAACCTAAAGAGATAAACACCGGAAATTACACTTAATTTAAGTAGAATATTAGTTCTGTCATTGTATCCGGTGAACGGCTTCCGTTTTCAACACACGTTTGGGCCCCACGTATTAAGGTACTTAAGACTTCTTTGGGACCTTTTCCATGAGTGATTAATGAAATTTTACACTTAAAGGTAAGAAGGTCGGGACTTTGATTCCTTTTTGAGTGACATTAAACGTTAATTTTCGATCTCTACACGCAATGCCTCAAGAATTCGGCGGAAAATTGAGAACGAATGCTATCCGAATGGAGAACAGAGTATTTTAATACTAGGTTTCCAGGTTCCCTTAGGATTCAGCGTGTACCTAAACAAACAAAAGCATAAAAGAACTTCGACGTTACGTTCTTGTCAAGCTACGCGTAGTCGCTTGGACGGTTTCAAAGACGTTACACTACTAGTTAAAATCCCGCTACAATAATTTATAATGACCCAAAAGTCAAAAAAAATTACAAATATACACAAAAAATAATATAAAACTAATAAATATAGTGTAAATAGAAAAACCAACCTCTTTTCATTCCGAGTCGCGCTTCCAAGTAGTTCATGATGTATCCCAGCAAGGAGTCGTCCTTGTGCTTGAGGCACACGTCGCAGTAGTCCTTGTTCACTTGTACCGGCTCTAGGTAATCTTCTACGGGTAGCTCTGGCTATGAAAGTGTCTTATATAATAGGTGTTTTAACAGAGACAGACATTTAAACAGAGAAGACCTTAGTGTTAAGACAATCCGTTTATCTTGACTAACGTAATTAAACTCCTCTAAACTCGTGTGAAAAAAAATAAAGGATCTATCGGCCAGTACAAAACTTAGATATCCACTGAGATTATGATGAATGAAAAATACTATTTGAATGTGAGTGAAGAATCGTTCCTTAACATTATGTTAATAAAAAAAAAATTTAAGCGGAGAGAATCTAGTATTGAGACAAGCCATCTAATTTTCGAGACGTGCATGTTGAGAGGCGAAACTCAACCTCGCAGTTGATCTAAAATGAAATAATTCACACCCCCAAATGGAAATGGAACCCACAATCGTCGCGTTTACAGACAGACGCTCTACAGTTGCACTACGACGGTCTCCAAAATAATTACTATCTCTTTATCAAATGGAAAGTTAGGAATAGTATAAAAAATAAATACATTCAATACAAGTTACAGGATACTAGGTAAAAAAATTATATTCTCAATTAAAACAAAAAAACTGCAATACTATATGAGTATAAATTGTGGAATCTCACGTAGGAAGTCATTAAAAACGAGTTTCAAACTTTATCCAATAAAACCTTTTAAAAAGTTGCACTATGAAAGAGAGACTGGTCAAGTGTCAGTTTCAATCACCCACTGAGGGTTCCGTACCATTTTCAAAATAGTAAGTCACAGGAAGGACAACTTACAAATGTTGACAAATATAAGTTAATGGGCATATACAGAAATTTTGCATGAAATTAACTACAACAAAAATATCGCAATAATTTGTTTAGTGATAGGTACAGATAATAGTTATTTCCTTCTTGGGGACATGAAGGAAAGAACTATAACTTGTCGACATTTTATATTCTAGAAAGAGAAATCTTTATAAATTTCGATTATGTGGTGAATTTCAAATAATATGATTCAAAAGCGAAGCAGAAGCGTTCGTATCTTTTGATTAGTTTAACTTAGTAGCAGTTCAGCTGGATAGCTGAAAGATAATCGAAAATACTAACTCAATCTCATGAGGAAATGTATCTTGACGGACAGACACATAGATTGTCAAAGAAGTGATCCTATAAGTGTTCCATTTTAATAATCAGTGTCCATTTTGATTTATGGTACGGAACCCTAAAAATGAAAAATGTATGAATTTAACATGAAAAACCGTAAAAGACATTAAGGCAATATTTAAAATTTTTAATATAAAATATTTTTGGCTGAAGTTAGCTTCATTCATCACCGCAGTCCGCAGTGAGTGCTGCAGTAAACGCAAATATCCTGATTTAATTCAAAATACTGCACTGCACAGATGCTACACAAGCACTAGGTTCCTTCTACCTACCCTGCTATACGACACAGCGAGTACCAAATTTGTAAAGAAATTACAATGAAAGCCGTAATCCAATTTGCATAGGCTAATTAACATTTGTAAGTATAGTTGTTGTTCTCTAGTCACAGGCGCGGGTAATTAAAGTGAGCTCTGACCTCTCATCTACTCATTCAATTCTTTCGTTTATTAAATTACTTCTAATGTCACGCTGGCATTATAAGACCATGATGCCCAAATAAATTGTGAAAGATTTTTTATAGAATGTTATGGTAATAATGAGGAAGACCAGCTTGGTTTAAAAAGTCAACAAACAGAAAGCGGACGGCCTATGTCAATTGGTCTCGTTTGTATAAATTTAAGTAGCATTAAAATAGATCCTAATACCTAATATCATAAATATTTAGATATTTTTTTAACTGGAATTCGAACTCTCCAGTCTATAGGCTATCGTGGCGCAAAGGAACGGTCCATGACTATAAAACATTATAGTTATAGATTCGATTCTCACTCGGAGAAACAAATTATTTATATATATTTATTTCTCTGCTCTAGAAATATAAAATGCTGCGTTGAGTTTCACTATTTAACAGCTGTGTCTCAAATTGGGGCGGAAAGCGGAGAACGGAATTTCTCAACATTCTTTCTGCCTTACCCTGATATATACGGGAAAAAGTACGGAGGTAAAAAACTATGACATATTATTATTAATAATATAATACCTTACCTTCTGTTTTTCTTTTTCATTATCATCCATATCCCGCGGCGCGTGCACGGAGTCATACATGTCCGTCGAGCTAATCTCATAAATATTGCCATTTCCTTCGATTGCCATATCTTTATGTATTGGTTGTTCTTTTTCCACAGTTTCTACACCTTTCTTAAAAAAAGGCAACCTCAAAGACTGAAAAAGTTCTTGAATTTTCACTATACAAGGCCTCGCTTGATGTCCTTGATTTTGTTTCGAAGTCATTTCTTTCGGACTAACTTCGGTGTAACATAAATCTTCATAGAAGTGGTCGTCTTGTACCTTTTCACTCAGTTCTTCTGATACATTATAAGATGCATGCGTTGGTCTTGATTCGGCGATGTTACTTTTTTCAACATAAAGTTTATTTTCTGTTTTAACGGAATAGTACCCTCTGTCACTGCCGTTTTCAACTTTCGGACATCGAGACTTTAGATCGAAAAACGGATACTCGTATGAACTCAATCGGAAAAGTTTTCTTAGCTTCTTTGTACTACCACTACCACCATTCATTGGTACGTAGGAAGTAAGAGCTCCTTCTTGTTTCTTCTGTTGATTTCTATATAAAAAACTTTTTGGTGCTGTTATCTTCTTTAAAATCTCCTCAACAGTGTGTAGACTGCTCGTACTTTCTTGCTGACTTATTTTACGAACACTGACCGTTTGGTACTGACTGTCGCTACGCAAATTAGTCTCTTTAATAGTTATTATATCATTATTTTTAAAACATTTAAGGTAATTCTGAGGATCGTTTCTTACATTTTGAACGAAAGAAATAAATTTCTCGGCATTAACGTTCGGCCACTGATTTACATCCCCCTCAGAAAGTTCCTGTAAATTACGACACAGATAAGTGAGCAAGTTTCAAAGTTTCGGGAAGTTTACAGTGTTGATCTAACATGGAATAATTGATAATGGTAATAGAGACGTGATATATATTTATTGGTGCCCCTTTTAGGGACTTGAACGAGAGAAATATATTGTGGGATTTAACACTCTTTAACCAAAGCGTTAAATAATCACATCCTTGATTTTTATTTTGTTTTTTAACAATCTAGGGATAAAAGTGTCTCATCACTATATCACTTCTCTTCTTTCTCTTTTTCATGCATATTGTGCTATGCATGAAAAAGCGAGAAGCTACTTTTCCTTTTTTTTTCTCTTACGTCGATCACTAACAGCGTAACAAATTATTGACTTACGTATAACTTTTTTCCGGTGATCTGTTTTTCTTTTACGCACTCCACAAACTCGATCATATCCCAGAATTCCAGTAGTTTCTTCACTTCCATAACACTTAAAAGTTCTAAAGACGACATTTTTATATAAATATTCTTCAGTAAATTTAAAAATACGGCTTTATGTTTGCACTGAAACTATATTTCTGAAGGAATAATGAAATACGAGTTTACGAGTTCTATGAAGTCAGACTTTGCTAAGTGGTAAGGTAAACTACTATGGTTATACACAACAAGACTGTGCAAAAAAATTATGTTTATATTATGAATATAAATAATTGTATTGTAAATTATACTTATTACTGACATGTAAGCAAATATCTAAGCTATTCTGATTAAAAAAGCTTTTTAGAGTGGCGCATCATTAAAGAAAAAAAACGGAACTCTTAAAGGCTCTGTGGCTATTTTAGATCTGATATACTATTTAGTTTGCTTCTTTGAAGGCGTCTCATCGTAAAAGGGGTCTTATATTATAGACAAAGACACCACCGCACCGTAACTTTATAACTTTCTTTTATTATTTTAACTATTACTTTACACTTAAAATGTTTTTACATACATTATAGCTACACTAACATATTGGTATTTACACACTAGCACCGAGAGAGACTTCACAGTAATGTGCAGAATGAAGAGCTTAATTAGTGAGATTGATACTGTCCTGCCGACTGGCGACTGTCGGCTGGCGACCTCGATCTCAGAGTGGACGACGAGTGCGGTGGCGATTCCTGCTCAAAGTAAGACTTTTAGTAAACATATGCAAAGAGTGTGTGTTATGGTTAATTAATTGGTTTATACTTTGAAGCTTCTAGTGAATATTAAACGAAAAATCTAAATTAAAATATTCTTTATTCAATCAACCTACTTTGAATTGAACTCAACTTACATAGAAATGTCAGTTTTGTCAGTCCTACAGGAAGCTATCACCGACTCGGAAGGAAGTTCTGGTGAGAGGGGACGGCAAGACACACAAGTTGCTATTTTAAAATGTTCTACATATTTTACGATCTGTCGCGTATGCCAGGATGGGTAGCAAAAACTTTGCGTGTGCCTTATCCTTCACTCTGTGCTTCCTTTCAGCGGGTTTTAGAAGAGTTCATAAGTAAGTAGCAGAGCTTAACGCTGTGTTGAAATCAAAATAAGATATGATGAATGAGGAAATCAAAATAATTTAAAATATATACCGAAAACCACTGTGTATACTGTATATCTTCACAGTCAAACACCCCACTGGGTCGTGATGATGTGTTTGTGAAAGTTGTACTTACACGAACATACATTGTGTTGTGGACTCGAGCTCCACTCGTTGGAATTATTTGACAAAGTTCAATGTTGAGTTCTGCCACCCAACGCAAAAAAGGAGAGTTTTAAATTATAAGGAAATACTATTATTAAAATAGCAATAGTTTGCATTTTGTTACTATAGAGTTATAGACAAAGTTTTAAGTTTTGTTACTGATTACAATTACTGATAATTACTGCTAATTTAGTGTCACATGCCATTTAGTGGAATGTAGATAACGGATTGTTTTGCCACTACATTTTCTCTGCCTACCATACTATATGAAAAATAAAGTTTGAAAGCTGAAAAGTGAGTTTGTAAATACGTAATATAAATGTAATGTAAATATAAATACGTAATACGTGCGTAATATAAATAATAACCGTCGTATATTTTTGATTGAAGCGCCTTACAAATAAAACAAAGCAATAACGTGAACAAGAGATTTGACTTTTGAAACGAGGTTTCTGATAGTACCTTGATTTTTTTAAATTTATAATGTCATTTCCTAGCTAGTTGTATAAATATTTTTATTTAATCAAAAACAAAAAATCTATAGGTACGCATATAAGACAATTGAAAGCTCCTTCCTTTAAAGCTTGAAATTTCCCCGCTCTGGTAGAAAAAGCAATGTTTAATCCCGCTACTCACGCAATCACTCGAAAATTGAGTGTAATTAGGGAAAAAGTATGAGTCTAATCACTAGATACCCTATGTTTACTCTGTTATGCAGTAAAAAGCGTGAAGATAATTTAAAGAAATATAATAAAAAATGTTATTTCAATCTGTCAATCATTGTTATTAGAACGGTAAATACAATTACTCGTCGAACGTCAGCCCCCAATTATTATTCAATATTGAATTTGTAACTTCGGCACAAATTACTTATAAAGTTACAATCTATTTGCATAAGATATTCGAAGACGTTTCGAAAACCGTTTTTCAGGTTGTTCATTGGGAAATTAATATATTTTAATTATTGAAATTGAAATGGCTCCTTTATTACTTATTTACATAGTCAACTCCACTCTGGGTTTAATTGGTTTTTCAAATTATTTATTAACAATATGAGCAAGTACGGCGTTCAAACCCACCGTGGAAGAAGCAATGTTTTGAATTTCTGTCTTGATACTAGCTCTCATACTACTCTGCCCCAAATGCGGAATCTAAAAGACATATATATACGTCTCTGACAATAAAAGATTAATTGTTATTATTTATAAATTTGATAGAGTCGTCATGGCGCAGCGGCACAGCTTGTGACTGTAAACGCAACGGTTGTGGGCTCGATTCCCATTTGGGAGAATAAATTATTTTCATTTCATCGCTCTGGTAAATAAAAAATACCGTTGAGTTCCATCACTCAATGTCTTGAATTCGGATCAACAACGGTGGGCAAGGGGTTTTTCTTGCGTACCTGCAAGCAGAACCAGTTTCAAGACGCCGCGCCGGTATAGCACTTTTTTAACCTCACTCACCATATGCGTGAAAAAAATGAAAGTCGAAATAAATAAACACTTTATTATGTCATATACAATTGCTTCTTTCTTCAATGACTGAGATACAGACAGCTACTCGTACATGCCAAATGTTTGCGTTCTACGCCGCTTGGTTTAATCTGTTCAAAAGCAGCTAAAGAAAGCTAAAGTCCTGGCCCCCTCACATACTGAGTGATAGATGACAACAATGTTGCAAGCGACTATTTAATGAACTTAACAGTAATTGGTGGACGAGGCAACATTTTATAGTAAAATACGAGTCAAGGAGCAGTCAGTGGTGAGATCATCGCACGTCTGACACACCAATTAACTTGCTGCTAATTTAAATTAAATATTAGATACATGTTAAAATTAAAGAGCGTCGTTCAATTCATTTGAAAAGACTAAAGATTGAGTTTAAATAAAATTATTTGTTGAGGACGTCGTACCATAGTCGGTTTGATCCCCTCACGGGGGTATAATTATATTTAAACTACTTTCATTCCCTCGCTCTTGTTAACGAAGCGTGGCGTTAAGTTCCGCTACTCAACAGGCATTGTTTTGGAAATTGGAGAACTAAGTATGTTAATACTATGTTCCCTCTACTTACCCTACAAAAATATGAAGCTGCTCTGCTTTCTCAATAATTTTAAAAGTTCATGTATATAATACTACAGTCACACATGATAAATGAAGGCATGAAAATTGATCAACTGTTTACATTTAATGCGAAAACAAAGGAATCCATCAAATGAAATACTGCAGCTGATAGCAGTATCTGATAGAGCTGGCTGATAACTATTGAGGGTACGCGATAAAACAAGTACTGCACTGTGTTGCTCAATCATTTCTTTATTTTATATTTTTTATTGTAAATTGTACATATTTAGGCATTTTTTTTTACATATGACAGATAATAGCGAATTCTTCCTTTTAATATATTTTCAGTCAGTCTTCAGCTTACCCTACAGAGCACGTCGTACATCTTATGTGCCACTTCCGCTCCTCCGAAACCAATATAGCATGAATTGTGGCTAGGATGGACCTTTCCAGGTGTGACAGACAGTTGATGCCTTGCCCTCCCAACGTAGAGGGTCTCTCCAGATATCGTCCTCCCTCCATCGATGGCTCCTGGTGGTATGTTACCATTTGTCGCCGGAACCCATCTCAGGTTATCTGGTCTTGCGCATAAAACTTCAATATTCTGAACCGGGATATCTTTTCCATCATACATGACGGAAGCAGCATTGTGTCTAATAGATAATTTTCCGGGTATCAGGTCCCCATTATGCCATGCCCTTATAACCCATAGCGGACTGCCATCCCATCCTTCATGTCCTCCAATCACAGCTTTCCCTGACAGATTTAGAGCTGTAGTGGCTGTAGATGGGACCCAGTCGTAGTCGCCCCCTGATTGAGATATTTGTACTTGTTCTGACACCGGCTGACCGGAAGTTTCCCCGTTATATATATAATTTGTTATGTAAGTTGGTTGACTTGCGTCTTGAGGTGGCGGCGGATGTGGCATCATTGGTACCGGTAGCATGACAGTTCCAGGAACGTAGTAAGGCATTGGTGGGGGATTGTTCTGAGGGTATGTATGGGGCTGAGGTGGTCCCCATCCTGGAGGTCCATAGTACGGAGGTGGAGGAGGTCCAGGTGGTGGAAAGCTCATTTTCACAATATAAGTATAAGTTTAAAAGATCACTAATATATTTCACTAGCAGGTTAGCTAAAGTACTGTGTGCGTGGTATCATAAATCGCTTATATTATTCGTCGGTTTAATCTTATCAATGCTGATAGCACATCGACAGAAATGATATTGGCATGAATCATTACTGTTCTAGATTAGTCGCACACATGTACATGCGACATGTAAGAACAATGCATACTTGGCTTGTCACTTTATTGTTAGTAATTACTTTTAGTCATGTACTTGACTTGAAATATGCAATCTTACATGACGCCGTGCTTATCATTGGTTTTATCGAGATAACCGTATTTAGTTTTTTGTAAAAAGTTAAGTTAAATATTTGTGTGTAGAAAACAAACAACAGCTTCACGCTGTATCCTGCGTGTAGCAGTGTACACAAAGTCGGTCGACTTCGGTCCCCTCTATTTGACGAAGTCTAGACGCATTGCGTATTGAGTGGCGGAAAATAAACGTGATTGTGAAGCAATTAAGATATGTCTTACTCATCAATGAGTTCTATTCTAGTGAGTTGGTAGTTCCTAAGATGTACATACATATATAAACACGTAAATAGAGAAAGATAATAAAGCAATAAGCATGGACTAATTCATATATTTGTATAGAAAGTCAAATAATCTTAAATGCTAAAATAATTAAAATAAATTATTTATAAGTATATCATACACTTATTTAAATCTGATAAATTGTTGTCAACATACTGACCAGTCATCTCTAATTAGTATTTTTTTACAACACGTACTGCCTTGTAACATGTGGGGTACGAAGTGTGTTAACAATATGTTCCCTCTGTCTATACTGGCAAATGCAGGATATCGCGTGAATCTAAAAAAAAACAAATTAGCAGAAACTTATAAATAAATAATGCCAATAATGACTAATTTACTAAAGTCAAAATGTATATTTACCTATATTTTTTATCAATGTAATACATAACTGAGTCCATAAGTTAAAGTATAACTTAATTTAAATATACATTTTAAAATTATAACTTCTCTCTACATTTATTACTTTAAGTAAGATACATTGAATAAAAGTACGTTTAAAAATCACATTTGTTGTGTCGGCTCCCATAAATATTGTTTTTTTAGTACTTGTTGTTATAACGACAACAGAAATACATCTTTTGTGAAAACAATTTCAATTTTAACTGTAACACTATCGCGGTTAGGAGACAGAGCCTGGTGACAGACGGACCAGGAGACATCGGAGTACGTACGTATATATTACATAAATATTTTAATTATAAATACAAAATACACATTCTATATAATGTTTATACTTTAAACACGTAAATATTAAGTAATATTAAATATATTATTATTTAAGTTTTTATTGATAGAAAATATAAAATATTTATAAGGAAAATAAGAATGAATTTAATCAGAAGTGAAAACATTTAAAAACATGAATCTTCAAAGGCGCATTTTATATGTCTATAGAAATTTTCTACAAATAGGTATAAATTATTGAGTTAGGTCATTTTACTGTGTGATGAAGTGATATGAAAACATATATTGTATAAGGAAGCGTTCTTCTGCCCGTTAATTAAAGACTTCTGGCAGTTGTTAAAGAGAGAGGCTTTTCTAAGTAAGTCTAATTCAAATAAAGTTCAACACAAATTGTAACTCACAGTTCAAAATTCCAAATGTAAAATTTAAAATTCAGAACTGAAAGTTGAACTCAACACTGAAGCTCTAAGTGAGAACTACAGCTCTGAAGACGCACCGGTGCCCGTGCATGAGCGCCGGCCATACGAACGCGCGTATGAGGTCCGAGCGGGAAGGACCACCTTCCAGACGCACGTGCTTCGTTGGCTCCATTACCACTGTAACGTACAAAATACAATCTTTAGCAACGTATGGAATACCATAAACGTGAAAATAATGTATGAAATATTTGTTTTACTTCATACTTAGCTTACCTAGGTAGTACAGTATAAAGTACCGGACGTGCACACGGGAGTGTACTCGTATATCTATTAGCACTCACTTATAGGGAAGTATACTAACACAACAGCTACAGATCTAGCGACGGCATATATGTATATGCCGTCGCGGCATATATGTATATATCTGTAGCTGTTATAAAACTAAAATTGAAACATATTTTAATAACAACAAAAACCCACTCACCCGGTGTAAAATCAGTATCAATCCTCAAAGGCGGCACGTGCAGGGACAGCGCGAAGGCAGCGCGGCACGCCGCCGCCGCCAGCGCGTGCAGCGCGCCGCAGCGGGCCAGGCAGGGGTACTCGCGGAGAGTTGTCGATACCTGGGTTTTATACGTAGAGATTATTAGATAATAGGTACAGCGGCTGACTGTAAGCGCGACGGGGCGATGGGTTCGATTTCCATTTGGGGGATTGAATTATTTTCCGCACTCTGGTTACAAGAACAAGCGTGACAAAGAGTTCCGCTACTCAACACGCTGTCTTGGAAAATAGGACGATGTGTGTTAACACTAGATTGCATTAATGTAAATGTACTAAAAAATATATACCTGATTAATAACGGTCCTCTCAGCGTCACCCAACGGGAAGCTGTGAGCATTGACACGCAGCAGTCGTGTAGCAGCTGTCACTAGCGCCGCGGTAGAAGCAGATTCGGTTCCCTCCGAACACCCGAGTAGAGCTTTTACTTCGTTTATACGTTTCTCTCGAAGGCTTATCGCTGCTCGGAAGGATAGCTGAAAATATTATTTAATTATTATAAAACAGTAGATATTTATAAAAGTATCGTACTGCTTAGTTTTACAGGAAGAGTCATTTATCTTTCGATAAAAGGCAATAGTAACGAAAATAATTTCAAAATAGATAATAGTTATAAATATTGTAATAATAATAACTAAATAGGAACTGAACATGAGGTAAATTGATAGCTTTTAACTTACTAAATTGATCTCCCATGGGTACTATTTAATTGGTTGAAGACTGGGTTGAAAAAAGGAACATTTTGTCAAAATAAAAGAGTCTGGCCATCCTTGTGTTGGATCCTTACAACGCTACATGCTGATAACTAGACACTAACAAGTGTCGTCTACTTACGACAGCAACAGAAAATACAATCTTATATTTGAGATTGGGCGTCGGCTTGAGGGGCTCGAGCGCGGCGAGCGCGGGCAGCGTCTCCGTGGCCGCTCGCTCCCACACCGCCGCGTACTGAGACACTAGCTTGCTCCTGGAAATGTTGTTCAGGGATATGTACATTCTACATATAATAATAACATTATATATAAAATACTTTAAGGCTAGCGCGATACTTGTGGGTTCGATTCCCATTCAGAGAATGAACTAAATTTTCTCGTTCTGATAACGAGATAAAGCGCGGCGTTCAGTTCCGCGAATCACTACGTAATGCCTCTAGTACGAAGAAATAAAGTAAGTATTTTCCCCCGAGGGGAGATTGAACCCACATTCTGCCTTTATTGTGTGGCACTTCTCAAATGACAATTATTTTGTCCATTGTAATATCTATATTTAAAATATTATTTACTTATTAACACAATGCCATTTCTAATTCTTTAAAATAAAGATCTGGAAAAAATAATAAGAATTAAATAAATCTCACGTATCAGCATCCTGATGTGAATCATCACTGTCCGAGTGATACCCGTCGCTCGCCGAGTCAGTGGGGGACCGCGGGGCGGGCTCTGTGGGTGCTTGCGTGTCGTTCATCTGTGAGAGCACCGCCGCGCAGCCGCGGGAGTAGCTCATGAGGACACCGGCTACCGGCCTGGAGGAACATTTTTTAGGTATTCATATGTATTTTTAGTGTCTTTCTGGAATAAGTTTACAGCCAGCTTGTTGTGTCGCTGGAGCACGACATTAGGCCGGCGCGTACGTTATCAATCTTAATTGTAAATCTTTACCACCAAACTAATCTACAGAAGAAGATCTAGAATATTCCAGATAATTGTAATTAACTTTAAAATAGATTAAGCAGCGTACTAGCAGTAATAAAGTAGAATACACATAGACAGCGCTAAGTTGCCAGTGAAGTAACGGAACAATACAATGATATAATCTTTCTCATAGCGGAGGAAAGTTTTACGTAATTTAGCGTAACTGAGACATCGTTTAAGTAATTTATCATACTATTATACTAGTAGAAAGCTCTGATTTTGTTAGAAGGTCGCTTCCCTATAAATAAAGATTAGGACATTTGTTAAATAGTATTCCGAAGCTCCCTCAGCCTTACTATCTGCTAACTTAGTTTGAAGGCTAGGTTAAGAATATATAGTATATCAACGCTCGTAAGTCACTCGATTTGTATCTTCGCCTCGCTTATATAAAAAGCAATATAATTATTAATTATTTCTCTGTATGTTAAACGAACAAAATATATATTTATCAAACCCACACCCACCGCAGGTGTAATCAAAACCCCAAATATGTACCTCCTCGTACATGGCGTCATATTTAATGTATGTGTACTTTTCTTAATAAGCAATTACCTATATTGATAACGTTCGTTGTACGTTTGTCTATTGTACTTGTTAAGTTAATTGGAGTTCACAGGTTCAATTTAACTTTCTAGTGTCAGAACCTCAGCTTGAGTCATAACTGTTAAATTTTATAATTGCAAGTCAGAATTATGTACGACATTCTACGAGAACGAGGTAACTCTGAT
This sequence comes from Heliconius melpomene melpomene, assembly GCA_000313835.2. Lineage (NCBI taxonomy): Eukaryota > Metazoa > Arthropoda > Insecta > Lepidoptera > Nymphalidae > Heliconius > Heliconius melpomene. The sequence continues at coordinate 144,558 of HE671250.1, forward strand.
TCCAATCAAATATATATTAAAATCTATAGCATTGAATTACAACAAAAAACCTTGAAAATCAGTCAGTCAGTATACAGATTCTATAAAAAGCAATGTGAGATTCAAAGAAAATAATTTTCTAGTGAAACTAACAAGACTCGTTATTTTTTAACTAAGCGGTATTTACTTAGTAAACTGCTAATTTCTAAAGTTTCTAAAAGTTGTTTTTCGTTTACAAGGATTTATTTCTATATTATTTTATTTTTAAAACTTTACGCAATATTCATATAGTAGGGTGGGCGGAGTGAACCAATGAACCAGTGTTGAGTGGTGGAACTCAACGTTTGTTCTTGTATATAGGGGCCGAAGAAAAGAAAATCCCATCAAAAACATAAATGTAAAAAGAAAGCCAAGTTCTGTAATAAAACGTATGCTTTCAGCGATAAAAGAAGTGAGATGTAAATGTATGCCAAGTTCAATGGTCAGTCCTGAAATTTATTTTTAACAATATAAAATATTTTATAACAACTGAAAATGCCCATTCTTCTTACAACTTGGAGACTTCATTTATGTGTAATATCTGACTTGGCTAGTTTTCATATAAATTTACAATAGAATCTGAATAGAATAGAATAGAATTTGAATACATTCATTAATATCGATGTAAATTAATTTGAAAACTAGCCAAGTCAGACATTACACATAAATGAAGTCTCCAAGTTGTAAGAAGAATGGGCATTTTCAGTTGTTATAAAATATTTTATATTGTTAAAAATAAATTTCAGGACTGACCATTGAACTTGGCATACATTTACATCTCACTTCTTTTATCGCTGAAAGCATACGTTTTATTACAGAACTTGGTCTTTCTTTTTACATTTATGTTTTTGATGGGATATCATTACTTTTTGTACAGAAATTATAAGTAGGAAGGTTCATAATGTTATCAAAATCAAAATATTCTTTATTCAATTTGGCCATTACAAGT
>HE671251.1:8716-25415 GCA_000313835.2 Heliconius melpomene melpomene
AAAAAAAACGCCTGCCTTTATAGCACGAAGATTTAGATGCGTTTGCACGTATTGGATAATTCGAGTTGAATGTATTATTTAATGTCATTTAACTATCTAAAATAGTAATTTAAATATATTTTAATAAGTACTTGAAAAGATTAGTAGCACAGATTTAAAATTACAGTACCTACTAAAAAAATCCTTGCTGTGTAAAAACAATTGGAAAAATCCTTAATTGAAACTACGAAAAATGCGGGTTGCATTAGGGTTTAATTAATTTTCACATTATCTTAAGTGCTTTGCAAACATACATTATATGAATAATCCAGTAGTAAAAGCGGGCGAAGCCGCAATAGGGTCGCTAGTAATATTATAAATGTGAATATTTGTGAGGAAGAATGTTTGTTCCATTTTTACGCAAAAAACATTGTAAAGATTTAGATGAAACCTTAATATTAAATCGCTTATCTATATATATAAAAGGACTTGTCCTCACTGACTGAGGTAAGACGCACGCACAGCCGTAACCGCTGATGGTAGAAACGTTAAATTTGGACAAAAGTTTACTTTCGTAATCTGGACATCCACTAAGAAGGGATTTTGAAAAATTTTAACCCTAAAAGGTGAAATAGGGGTTCAAAGTTTGTATGGAAAAAAAATTAAATCGGCACCGATTTTTATAAAATTTGTAATTTAGATTTTTGAAAGTATTTAATTGAACACGTGTTTCATCTTTTTCTAGAATTCTCCCCCTAAGGATGCAAATAAGGGGTTGAAAGTTTGTATAGATTGTTTTTAAATCGTCACCAATTTTTATAAAATTTGAAATTCAGACTTTAAACGTATATAATTAAACACATGTTTCATGGTTTTCTAGAATTCACCCCCTAAGGGTGCAAATAAGGGGTTGAAAGTTTGTATGGAAAAATTCTTAAATCGCCACCGATTTTTATAAAATTTGAAATTTAGACTCTTAAAAATATTTCATTGAACACATGTTTCATGGGTTATTATAATTCACCCTTAAATACGCAAGCGAAGCTGCGCGCGTCCGCTAGTATTAATATAGAGATTTTGTATGATTTAACTATATTAGGACAATAATAAATTTAAGAGGTTAGTCGTGCTGTAGGGGCATACGCGTGAGTCTGTAAATGCGACAGGTTGTGAGTTCGATTCCATTCGAGCAAATGAAATATTTAATATTTTCACTTATTTCGCCCCGGTTCCGTGTCGTTGGCAAAGCGCAGTGTTTATTTCCCCTACTTAACTTGTAATGCCTCTAGAATTCCGCGGCAAAAATATGATACCATGATTGAAAAGGTATAATCATTCTCAAGATTAGTGAAAACCACATTAAAATCCATGTCATGATTTAAAAATATAAGTATGCAACGATAAACAAAAGTGATCTTATTTATACTATAAAGAAAAATATGTTACACAAATACCTCAATAAGATAAAAATGAAACAAAAAATAAAAGACAGAAGATGTCTCGAATTTATCGTTAAAGATTTAGAAAATGACGTTATATAAAGAAAAAAAAAGATAGACTCATCTGATTTATGTGATAGAAAATATAGCTGCCGTCGAATGTAACGGCGCATTATTTTCTTACAAGGAAAGTGATAACATTATAGAAGATTTTTATATTAAGCTAGCTTTTATGGGAGGCTTTACCTGCGTGGTCTGGAAATGGAGATAGCTGAGATTTCTATATGATACCACCATGACCACAGGTACAGTAGGCTACCTCAAATTGATTAACGTAATAAACACAAAAAGTTTTTTTCAATTCGAATCAACAATTCCTGAGGTTAGCGCATTCAACCAAATGAACATTTAAGCTTTATAATATTAGTAATTAAGTATATTTATATATTACATATTTGTTTATTTTCTTAATAAGGCCAAAGTAATAGTTTATGTAGCCTGTATTGATTTAAGCCGTTCTTGTAATACCTGTTGAAACATAAAATTTTCCCATTAGAAAAAAACATATTAATAATAATAATTTTTCCTTTTCAATATAAACTTTAAAAATCTCGATTCGATCCTTAATCGATTCTCCAATTTCTTACCAGTAAATTAGACATTAGAACATTCTTTGTTCACAAAAGTCCATTCAAATAACGTATTGATGCATTTAATCGACTTAATTTGGACTAAAGCTTCTATATCCAATAAGTGCTGGATTTTCTTAAATAAATTATACCGGCGTCGGTATTAAAACCGATCTCTATTTACATTATCTTAGCTTATTTTTAAAATGCAGTCGACTGAATTAAATCTTTTAAAAGCATTTTGTTGGAATACAAAAGGAAAAGTCCTATATTATGTACATACAAACATACATAAGTGATAAATATCATTTTTTTTATTTTCAGAATAAATGTTTCAATTACCAGGCTTATTAATTAATATATTAATTATTAATAAGCTGCTTACAATATAATAATAGATTTTTGTTACCTTCATGCTGTACGGGAACTAGAGTTAGGGCACTCCATTCTTCATGCACTGCTAAATTTTCGAGAAATTTACTCGTGTGTTATATGGTGGAACTCTACGTTACGCATTTTCTTGTTACCAGTGTCTGATAAATAAAGTGTGGCGATAAACACTGCTACAAAAACAAAATTTCCCGAATTAAATTCCAGCCTACGACCTTTTAGAATACCAAACATTTTCTAATTTTATCACAAATGTGTCTAGACAGAAACAAATTCTAATCGTACTACCAAAATATTTGGGAAAAAAATTATTAAGTTTTCCTATCATGACAATAACGTATTCTTCTAAGAAAATTGCCGATATCACACCCTCGCCTTCCAACACGTGTAACTGCCAGTTTTGCGCCAGTCATTGGGTTATAAGAATAAAGGAATAAAGAGAGCGATCGTGAATTTTTTCACATATTTGTGTATCATATATTAATAGAGGCTGTCTTGGGGTAAGGGTACAAGCTTGCGACTGTACAAGCGACGGTTTTGGGTTCTATTCCCACGCGGGGAATGAAATTTTTATTGAATCGATTTCCTTGCTCTGGTAACTGGGCAAAAGCGGGGCGTTGAATTCCGCCATTCAACACGCCATGCCCAGATAATTCCACCGAACGTGGGGAACGGAAGTTTTAATAGGAATTAAGTGTCTTAACATTGGGTTCCTAGATTACCTCTGCTCATATTCATGTGCAGAATACAGAGCGAAGGTAAAAAATGAGTTGTTAAAGAGGAAAAAGAACACTTTTTTCTTTTACCACCCACTCCTGCATCATTTACCATTTTTAGCATTTTTCATCATTCTTTGTTTCTAAATATCCTATCCACCTGAAAACAGCTTTGTTTTTAAAATTATTCATATTTTGCATAAATATTATATTGTATAATATATTTTAAATAGTATAATATTTTGGTTAAAATTATTTCAATAATGAATACCAGTCTTAGACTCCTAAGGCCCGAGGGCTATACATTAATTAGCATGAACACTGCAAAGTGAATATAAATTTCGTTTGAAGTAACATCGAAGTAATATGACGCCATCATGGCACAGTTGTTATGGATAAAATGCAACGATTATATATTTTAAATAAAAGTATTTTACTTTGATTTTGGAATTATTTTTAACTGACACCAAAAAGGAGTTATCGTAAAATTAAAATTAAATTAAATCAGCTTCACTCTGTGTCATATACACAGCAGGGTAGGCAGAGGGAACCTAGTGTTAAGAAACTCCGTTCCCCACTTTCTGCCCAATTCTGGAGGCATTGCGTGTTGAGTAGCAGAACTCAACGCCGTGCTTTGCTCCGACACCAGATCATTCATCATTTTTGCATTAACTGTTGTGTATGTTTATATTAATTGTTTAGGCAATTATGAAAGGATTGTGATGATTATTAATTCATACGATAGTAGATAACAAGAATTATCAGATATTTTAGAGATGGTCCCATAAAAATACTATGGAAATTTGTTCAACATTTTGTAGAATATTATTTGAAGTTAGTATGAAGCCCGACACAGCATATACATGTGTTTGCTTAACCGGTGATCCATTGGAAAAAAATCGTATAATTTTTATTACTCTTATAATGTATTAGGAAACTAATAAATAAAGTAATCAAATAAAATAAAATTCAATAATAAAAATATTAATGTCAACGCCCGTTTATATTTAGAAGTTTATCGTCTTCACTTAATATTAGTCTCTTTTTTATTTTTTATTTAGGCTTGCTTATTTATGTAGATTTTATTTTCGTCCATTAGTAGATACATCTTTGTATCTGTAATGTTTTGAGATTTCATTTGATTTTATTCGCAAAAAATATTCTATTTTATAGAAAAACGTTTAGTTATTATGCATCGGAGTAGATGATAGGTACGTTCGCTCGGCAAACGTGGTTTTCACTCATAAATCCTGATTTCGTGGGATTCTAAATTCTGGGATAAAAAGCCTTTTATTAGTCTATACTCCCTCTATCTTCCAGTGAAAGTCCCATAGAAATCGGTCCACTTGGTCGTCTGTGGACCAACGGAAATACAGACAGATATACAGCCAAAATTTCAAAATTGTTTGTTTGTTTGTATCTGTTTTAAATTTATTTATATGTATGGATGAATATATAACAGCCAAATATACCGTTTTAATAATAGACGAAGATAAATGACGAAAAAAGTTGAATTAAAACCATAACCAGAACAACTACAAAATTCATAAATGCTAAATATTTAAAGCACGCTAGGAAGACGTCAATATCATTTATATTTTACACATTGATAACTTTTATCAAAAATCTAAAAGCACTAGCTTAAGTATTACAAATCGTGGATTTTCGTAATCAAATATGTGAAGTCGAGGCGTAGGGTAGGGAAGTCTGACTAAACAAGATAAACCCCAATGTGTTGGTGTGTTAACGTGTAATTCTCAGCTTTGACAACCCTGAGCTCAGATGTGTGGTACAAGTGTTGAGAAATATTAAGGAATATTATAAAAATATGGATATTTTCATTTCTTTCTGATATCAATTATATCTTGGAAAGAGATCTTTGTTATTTATAATTTTCTTCTACGTCTGTGCCAACGGATTAAATAAATAAAAAAAGTTGTAATTTTATCTATTTTTAATCGGTTTGTTTCATTTACTTGTTACTTCATTAATTATAAAATAAAATATAGAATAATAATAATATTATATGTAATAGATATTCTATTAAGGAGACAATATAGAAAATATTATAATAATTAAATTATAAATTTGGATCTTCATTCACAAATTACAAAGCGTGGTGATCAGTTAAGTTGAGTTGAGTTGAGTTTGGAAAATTAAGTGGAAAGTATGTAACACAGAGTCGTAGCACTGGGATTTCTTCGCCTAGAAATACCAGCTCCTCCGAGTTCCGTACCTCAAAAGGAAACCTTATTAGTCTCACTTTGCTATCCCTCTAACCCTCTGTCATTCAGAGGAATGAACAATATCAGAGGATATTTTCATATATCTCAAGGCCACGTCAAGGTATCAAGCTAAATATAATATCAAATATATAGGTCTGCGCCTTTGGAGCATCATTTGTCATCTTTTATAAATAATACTTCCCGTTGACCTACCACCTGCAATTGGTGCGGAACCCTCGATGAGCTAGTCCAACTTGCACTTGACTAGTTTTTTAATCTCTCCATCTCATACCTTACACCATCGAGTCGTATCACGCGAACGCCTTTTCCAGATTCCGTCTTCTCTTAATAATATTACTGTACTTTATTACGTCACTAATGATTGTCGTCCTCACGCTCTCGGGCGCCGTTGTATTAAATTACTAAAGACGTCATGTTATGAATAATGTTATTAAATAGATTCCATTGGAGATTTATTGTGGGTTTTCCTTGAGAAAATATGGGGATTTTCTCTCGTTTTTGTTTGGTTGATGAGCTTTTTCTTGCATTATATTTTGTTAATTTTTATGCGACGTCGAGTTACACCTCTCAACATGCAATATGTCCGTAATTCGGAGGAAAGTGAGGAACAGAAGTGTTTTAATGGGAAAGAAGTTTCCTAACACTTGAACTCAGGTTTCGTCTGCCTACCCTGCTATGGGTGGGATACTGCTTGAATAAAATAAATTATAATGTAAATTTAAACTGTGTTGTTTAACGGTGTATCCCGCATAGTATAGTAGGGTAGGCTGACGGAGAACTTAGTGAAGAATTAATTATTTTATTTTTTTCTTTCTCGCAATAAGGTAAATTGCGGCGTTGAGTTCTACCATTTAACACAAAATGTCTCGAAAAATGGGAGCGAAGTGTTTTAACAATTCCTTGTTATCTGTACGAGATGTACCGCCGTCAGCTACACTACGTACTATGCAGCTTACCCGTTTCACGAATCGTGTAAGGTGCAAGGCTAATTAACACGTCTTAGGTACATCTCTTTAGCATATTACATGGATTGCCTAATTATCTTGATAATATGTTATATAATTTTGGAAGTAAGCCATGCCGGGTTATGGTATAGTGTTGAGATATTTATATGAGAATCAGTATATGTGGTCTAAACCTATAGGGTATTTCTCGTAGACTTACAAATTTGAAATATCTCAAGAAGTATGACCAATTAAGAAAACATCCCAACATAGAAATTTAAATATAAATTTTAATAAAGCAAGCGTACACCTACACTCATTTTGCATACGTATACGTGCGAAAACTTAGGTTTTTTAACTTTTATAAGTTTTACATAAAAATGAATGAAATTTAAAGTGAACCCCTGAAAAACTGAAATAACTCTCAGTGAGCGAGCCTGACTCGCACTTGACTGTATTCCGCACACAGCAGGGTAGGCAGAGAAAACCTTGTGATAAGACACTCCTTTTTAAGCATTCCGCCGAATTCTGGGGGCATTGCGTGTTGAGTAGAGAAATTAAACGCCGCGCTTTGCCTCGAAGAGCGAAGAAATGAAAATATAAATTTAAATAAATAATTTTTTCCTCTGATCTTACAGCACGCTTTGTGCCCCTGTGCCACGACTAGCCTCACTGGCCTCACTGGCTGGTTTTTTTAACATTATTTAAATAATCTTTGAAATCTCGAACATAGCAAGATTTAATCTGCTATCTTTGGATATTGTCCAAGCAATTTTTTTTTTTATTATATTTTATTTTTGTTAAGATTTCCAATTTTGCAACTCGTCACTTTAAATTACGTTAGATATATTTTTTCACATTGTATCCCATATATAACATTGTAAGCAGCACTATGTGTTACTAGAGTGGAAAATTGAAAATATACCACTCCCTCGACTTGGAATCGAATCCACAACCAACCAGAAAAAAGATTCTAGATTCAAAATTCACGAAATGCAAGTAATGTAATATATGTATATAGTATATCTATATATTTTACAGTATATATCTGTATATGAACAAGAATTGTGGCGATGCTTTCATTCTCTGTCAGATCTCGCTTGCGGTTAATTAGACACCGATCCCTTTCATATTGTACGTAGAGTTAGACTACGGCATAAACTTAGCATTGTTACTACCGACAATGGAAACTACGAGGTTATGAGCTTAGCTTACATTATAGAGGATTTATTGAAATTGTTTTATGTGCGATGGCTGGGAAAGTTTTTGTTTTATTAAAGTAAATTTTAAAAAACAATCGAGGATGGAAGGTACTAGCGAGGACGTTATGATGAGAATGAAGAAGAACTCTGACTACTCCGCTGGGGGTGTATGCTATCATAATCTAAGCTTTACGCAACATATTATTTCTTTTTACATATAATACGAGTATTAATAAGTGTCTTTTAAAAGAGACACGCCGGAAATGCGGAGAGATTTGTCACTACCCAATATCTACTTAATAAAGGAGCTAAACACCGACACAAATAAACATACAATAGCATTACCTTTAATACGTACTCGTATACTGTACACATTCAAGTATAATTCATCTCATTTAATATCAGAAGCGGAATGATATTAAGCGATGCACAAAGCAATCCTAGGATTAGGTTGACTAGTTCTAACTCTAGTTCGTACTAGAATCATTTTAGAGATTGTGCTTATTAAACTAACTAACTAACTAGTCGTAATTAAAGGGACGTAGCTTCTCAAGATTTTACATAATTTTGGGTAATAGTTGTAGTTTATATTTTGGTTAAATAAAATTTATATAAAAATAATATAAAATTTCCTACCTTTTTATACGATAAGTATTATTTAAAGTTAATAAAATGAAGCGACGATTCAACGCCACGTCTTATCCAGTATTTCATATTATTGAGTGTTGATACACTCTGTTTGCCACTCTCCGTTCGATATGGAATTCGGAAATGAGAAGGGACTCAATCGGAAACTTTATATTACCGAGGAAATGAAAATAGTTGATTGCTGATGGGATTCCAATCCATAACTATTATATTAATAGTCAGATAGACATATCCCACTACGACAGTCAAAAATAAATGTAATAAATAAAAATAAAATAATATTACCTTAGGAAATTTAATATCACCTAAGTTCAAAGAGCTAGCTCTAACTGGCTGTAAGTTCTTGTAATTATATTTTTTTCCTTTTTCCACTACGACTCAATTCAATATGCAAATGTTTCTGACGGACTGCCACCAAAATGGTATGAAGTTCAAGGACTCGATTATAATAAGTTAACCTTGGTGAAGTCAGCCGCTGTCAACAATGGGACCCTGTGAAGGGAGGCCAAGATTGCCACTTTTATTAGAACTACCTTTCGTTGTTTGCATAAAAGCTTAAGGTCAACGCTATATTAAGGTTTTTTCGTAGCATACGAATAGTATTTTTTTGTAGGGAGTGGTGCGAATTGTTATTTTTACGTTTAGCTTTTAAAAATTAGGCGCCGGCGTTTAGTTCCGCCAATCAAAGTTTTTGAAGTTGGATAGAAAGCGCAGCTGTGTGTATTGACACCAGAAATTCTCTACCTATCCTGTTATATACGGGATAGAGGGCGATTACTATATAAAAGTTATTGTTCTTTAATATGGCGTTGAGTTACGAAAACAAAACACAAAAAATATCAAATTTCTTTCTAAGCATAAAAGTTTCTATGAAAATATTTTATTATATTAGCATTAAGATCTCAAGTTTCTAGGTTGCGCGTGTTCGACGAATTATAGCTGAAACGTTTTTTCCAGTTCTACAGACAAATATATTACGAGATTAATAATATTTTTGTCTCACATCTTTCACGAACATACATTATATAATATTATATTATAATTTCTAACCGTATTTTTAAAAATATTAAGAAATTATTGTATATTTTTTTATTTAATTTCTCTTGTAATACGGTGTCTTCTTCTTGTTCTGTTCTTGATTTCATTAAAACGATTCAGAAAAAGAAAATAATTATTTAGATGAATATACGAATGTACTTACATAAAAATATTTCTTAAAGAAATCTTCATTATAATAGATACTTAAATGTAAAAATTCAACCATGATCAATGGAATAAATTATTTTCATAAGGTCCACTCAACACACAATGTCTTGAAGATTAAGCGGAAAGTGGACAACGGAGTGTTTTAACACTATGTTACCAACTTTCCGCCCAATACTATCCTGTATTACCAAAAAATTGCTCAAATATAACATCGAACTCGCTACAACGTCTACCAAAACCCTAAATGAGAAATCATTTAGTACCATTAGGTATATAAGCAGTAGTTTCACGCAATAGCACGCATTAGTTATTTTATTACGGCACCGCCCCGATACTATCGGCGTCGTCGAGAAGCGTGAAAATATGATTAATTTTCACCCTTGAAGTTATTGTTGACATTAGTGGGTGTAAGTGGACATTTGTGTGTTTATTTTTACATAATTATCGATTTATGGGAGAGGTAGTGAGGACTTAGTGATAAGCCTGTACGTTCTCTAATCTTAGTTCATTTTAAAGTAATGGCGTGGCTTAGCGGAACTTAACGCCGCAGTTTGTTTTACTTGATGATTTACTCGCTCTGGTAACAGGGTAAGAGGGGTATTAAGTTCTGCGTCTCAATATACACAAAAATTGGGTTGAACTCCGCAGTTAGACTAAACAGATGATTTGAATATAACTAATGAAAACTAAAAATAAATTTCAAAACGTTTTACGTTTCGTAAAAATAAATTTCAAAAGTAATCTGAATTCAAAAGTACGTAACTTTCAGACATTTGCCAAATGTGCTACTTTTGTGTTTATCGTTCACATCTACATAGTCCTATTGTAATATTATGATTTATTAACCTTATATCCTTCTCATTATGGCACAGTGGTACAGTAGATGGCTGTAAATTGGCGATGGCGTGATGATTGTGGGTTCGAATCGCATTCGGAATAATAATGACGCATAAATTAATTTTGCTTCGGGGGAGAAGTTACACAAAATTATTAGAGGAATTTGTACGGAAAGGAAAAAAAAGAAAATTTTCCGTTTTGTAGTCTAGATAAACGTAGATAGGGAAAAAAGTAATATTAATATTTAAAAAAAAACATAAAATTTATCTACAATAACCTCGTACTAACCTGAAAGTACACAATAAGTTCATATGACAATAGAAACAACCTTTTCCAAACCGATCTGAAGGCAGTATTTCATTTGAGTGTACACAGAATTATACGCCTTGTTGTTTACTAAATAGACATGTAAATAGCATGTAAGGGTCTCTTAATGGCGTTACGACAAAAGAAAGAAATAACAAAGCTATCGGTAATAATTCATCGTTAGATTCAAATGGACGAAATAATGACGACCAAAGGTTTTAAAAATAGTTCATAAGTACTTAAGTTATTTATGGTAATTAGTTGTAAGTTCGGCCCTGTACTCTAGTACGTATGTCACGGGTTCTAAGCCAACTCAATTAGTACTATATAAAATACCAGTAACACTTTTCTATGGATGATCGACTGTTTAAAATAAACGAGTGGTGCTTTCAAAAAACTTCCTGTAGTGATAGGTCACTTCAATACTTCTAGTGCTCTACACCAAGTAGGACTAGATGTAGGGTAAAGTAATTGAATATAGGGCCCTAAACAGATAAATGTAATAGCTGCTTTATATCAGATGTGAAGTTAGTTATCAATCTCCTAGAATAATTGAATTGAAAGATGAAAACGTAAAAAAATAAGCCTTTACGTAAAAAAAGTATGTGTTATTCAATTTCGGCCATTTTAAAAATTGAGCACCAATTTAGATAATATTATTTTGTATCCACATTAATAGCAGAAGTTTCTTTGAATAGAAAAAAAAACATATTTTAGTATAGGATAGCCCATTTGTCAACGTAAGTAATCCCATTATAGTAATCGTTTCTATGTAACACATTGTACCCACGCATATACACAGCTCTGAGATATTTCCATTTCAATACTGGGACAAAGCTGGGAGTGAAGGCTAGTATGTTATTTATTAAATATTTTTTTAGTATTATGCTATATCTGCATTGTAGGCAAAGGGAACTTGGGAACCTAGTATTAAAACAATGCCCTTTAGGTTATTTCTGTTCTCAAGTTCTCTCTCTTTCTCTTCTGTTCTCTCGCGTGCATTTATATCTATAGTTAAACTTAAACAACTACAAAAACTCTAGTAAAAATAGTTCATATTGTTAGTAAAGCTTTTAGACTTTCTGTCTACTGATGAAAATGATAATTATAATTTATGAATAGATTCATTCAAACGATCGTTAATTAGTTGCGATATAATAATATGCTTAACAACCCTTCTATGGCATGTAAATATATTATGTTATAAGTGGGGGTGCTGCATTCAAATTTAATTAATTATTCCTTTTGTAGCTGTATAATTGCATGGAGAATTTAACTAGTATAGTTGTTTTTTTTAAAGGTGTACTATGTATCTCGTATATTGTAGGGTAAGTACGGGTAACTTTTTTTTTTTTTAACGTGAGGAAATCCTTTTACGGATACCGGCCCGAGTGGGGACTCGAGCGGGTTATGTGGGACTCGCGGACTTGGCAGATGTAGGCCGTCCGCATACCCACTAAAACCTCACGGTGCTCCTCCTCGACCGCCACTGGCCGCGAGACGCGGGGACTAGAATCGTCCACGAAAAGTAGGGGGAACCTGGGAGGCCTATTAAGATACTTCGTTCCCATTAAGGCAGTGTTTCTCACTGTATAGTGGGAAATAGAAAGGTTTGTCTCTCACTATTATCACTATATCTTAATTTTTCTCATTAATAGGTATTTTAAAAATTGCGAGATGAAATTTAAACTAAATATTAAATTACTTAAATATGGAGTTTGTTAAGGAGAGACGGAAGAAACAAAACAGTTTATCAGACAATGAGAACTATTTTTAAATGAAATCTTTCTCCTTGGTCCTTGATGAAGATTGTAGCTAAAATATAATAATAATCCTTATGCAAATATCGAAGTTGCAACTTAAGTAATTAGAAATTTGCATTTCTCATCCTAAGTTCATTTAAATAAAGCAATATCTTTAAGGAAATTGAGCTTTTCAAGGGTTCTTAAAAGAAAAAAAAAACAATATAGAATCACTTTATTGTCCGTCAGTCTGTAGTTGACTGCCAGAATCTTTTGTCTCAACATCATGTGAAGAATATTCTTACAGTTAAAGGTGAAAAAAATCCGAAAAATGGAAATTAATATTTGTAGTTAATTTAATAATACATAATGAGTCCACATGTTCGAAAACTTAAGTTTGTATTGTAAGTTTGTATAATTTTTATTTTTATCTATGTTATACTATTACAAAATTCACATATAAAAACCATTACATACGTAAGTTCTTCAACATTTATACGTCACGTTTCCGTTGGGTGTCAATCACGAAATTGGTACGGAACCATCGATATATGAGTCCAACTTAAAATATTCCATTATTTTACTGAATAACTAATATACGAATTCCTTTGACATTGCTTTAAATCGTGAGTAACATTTAAAAAACAACTTATTTAAAAGAATAACAGTAGAAAGAAAAGAGTGTCGTTAGAACCATTAATTTTCAATATACCATTACTTATATATATAAGTATAAGGCGAGATTCATACAATTCAAATTACGCCGGATTGCAGTGACAGGCGAAATATCTTTTCGAAGTGAACCAATAAATTTGCTAAGCGAAGAAAGACCTACTAAAGTAATACACGAACGATCTTGTATGAAACACTGATTTGTCATTTTCTCTTTTGTACCTAAATCTTGTTTCTTTCTTTATTGAATGAAACTGTTTTTTAAATCTTCTATTTTTTGTCATTTTTCAATAGTTATTGGAGAATCGCTTACTTAGTGCTGTTTTTTGTTGAATTTGTTTCGCGTGTCGTTTTTAAAGTGAAATAATAGGGTGTCATTTTATATTTTTCAATTCTAGCGACGTGTAAGTTATGTTTAATATTTTTTTGTGAAACTTTTACAGATTTAAAATTTTCACGTTTGTCCCGCATCGCAGGTTAGGCAGTAATAGTAAATGTACTAGTGGGGAATAGAGTATTCTTCTCTGATAGACAGACAGACTGACAGCCAGACATACTGACAGCCAGACAGACTGACAAACAGACAGACTGACGGCCAGACTGACTGACAAACAGACAGACTGACAGCCAGACAGACTGATAAACAGACGAACAAGAAATTGAATAACGTGACATTGGCAAAGTGATTAGTGCTGAACTGGCACGCTCGGATCGCCATAATTAAAGAACAACAACAACAACAAATTGATCTATTATTCCGCTTCTTTCTTTTGAGGTACGGAACCCTAAAAAGAATAACCTATCAAAACATACTTCACACGTGCTACATACATATAAAACACCATTTCCAATATAATTGATTAGAAACGTCATAATATTCGAACACATCCAATATTTATACGACGCTATTAGTTAAATGAGTATCAGCTAGGTATACTGTAGGTACCTATACTTACTAAGTTGACTGAGGCGTGGTGGATTCCCATAATCGATGAGCAAACGTAACTCGATTGAGTGATAATGTTACTGTTGACTTGTGGTTTTTTTCTGTTTTTGTATTTAGGTGTGTTGCTAGGGGTTATTTGTATATAGGGAGTGAGTCAGCGCTGTAAAAGTATTAGTAAAATTTGTTGGTTTTGGGTTCGATTCCTATTCGAGGATATGAAGTATTTATTTAAATTGTTATTCCTTCACTCTGGTATCGAGGCAAAGCGAATGCGGTAAGTAAAGGAAAATAACTTTCTGCTGAATTTTCTATGCATTGAATGGCGGAACTAAACACCGCACTTTACCTCATTACCAGAGCGAAAAAATGAAAATATTAAATATTTTATACTCCCGAGAGGCAATGAAACCCATCGAATTTACGCTACGACGGTCTCTGATGTTTATAGTACATATATCCATTTACTCAAAAGAAGTGTACATTAGATTGCCCACATTGTTTTAATGTTGAGTTTACTTAATAAAAAAATACTTCAATCAGGAAAGGAACTTATGAATACCGCAATTATACATAATTCCCTTTATTTATTGATCAACAGACATCACAAACATAGTCTCGTAATATAGTTATTGAATAAACAGCAAATGTCGAAGCGGAATTCACATAAACATTATTTGTGTAAACATAGATTGTATTTGGTTCAGAATGCTAGAAGTCCTTCGGTCTGCATTTTAAAGTAAATATTGCAGTACTAGTTTATGAAAACATATATGTATATATAACAAGTTGTATAGAACGAGTATTTGTATATATTATAGGAAAAAAGTGGAATAAATACCTCTACATATATTATGTATTTTTTTAAATGACATATAGCCCACATATAGCAAAGCAAATAGAATCTAGTGTCAAGACACTTTATTCTCTTTTCATCCGAATTTGTCTTGCTAGACTGTTAAATAATAAAGATTTTCAAATATATAAAAAATAATTAAGAACTTCAATGTATTAATTTTTTGCTTCCGTATTCCGCACATAACAGAAGAAGCAGAGAAAGCCTGAAAATCTAGTGATGCAAGTAGGAATCGAACCCACAACGCCACGTCTAGCATCATTTCAATATAAAAGCTTAGTATAAATAAAACTTTGATATAAATATTAACATATAGTCACAACAAATAGTTAAATAGTAACTAATTATACGTCAGTTGCTGTCAAAATATAGATGATACGGATGAATTCATTGGTATTTATCGATGAAAGTCAATCGTGTATACCAGTTATTTAATTAATGAGAATGATTGGTTTGCTCAGTACACATTTTATACTCTGTGCAAAAAAAAAAACAGCTTCACGCTGTATCACGCACACAGCAGGGTATGCAGAGGGAACACAGTGTTAAGACACTCCGTTTCCCACTTTCTGCCGAATTCTGGAGGCATTGCGTGTTAAGTGGCAGAACTCAACGCCGCGCTTTGCCTGGACACCAGAGTGAAGAAGAAATATAAACGTAAATAAATATTTCACTTCCTCGAGTGGGGATCGAATCCACAACCGTCGCGTTACAGTAACACCCTTGTGCCTCAGTACAGTACAGTCTAAATTTATAATATTCTGTGCAATATGTCAAAATAAGAACACATAGATAACACAATTTTGTCTTTTTTTTTAGTTCAGAGATTATATATAACTGGTTTCTATATACCAGTCATCCGTGGTCTGAGAGCTGTCTGTGTCTGTGTTACATACAGCATATTCAAATGTTAAGCACCTAGTAGTAACTCTGATCTAAAATAATCTAGAAATATAAAATACCCTATTCATTTCTTCGCTCTAGTACTAAAGTAAAAGGCGCGGAAAAATAGAGAACCGAGTATAATTAGGTTCATTTAGTTAGGCTCTTTGCCTTGTTATATTTGGAATACAGTGTGAAGCTAAAATATGACAGAAATGTATGACAATCTGGCACCCTCAGGGAATGTAAGAGAGAGTTTAATAGAATCTATCGTCGGGGATAGTGCAAATCCGCGTAACTAGCATTGGATAATTTCGCGTAACTGACATTTGTAGCTAAATCTCAATTTCACGGCCATTCGACGTAAGATCCCGATTGGCAGCCTCCTGTTTGATGGGATTTTTTTTCGACCAATATAAAGCTAGATTTCGCCTAAAAACAATACTGCGTATCTATAATCGACAATTAACAGTACCGCGTATGTCTTCAAGTGTCATTAGAAGTGTATTTTGTAGTTTATTTTTGCTGTCAAACTCCGTCAAAACACATTAAAACAAGTAGAGCTTACTAAAGAAATCGCTGGCACGCTCGAAACATCATAAATTAAGAACTGAACTGAACTAAAGAAATCGAAGCTTTATCTTGTTGCGACACAACCACTTTTAGATAGATAAATCTCTTTATTGCATACATATAGAAAATAAAATATTTTACAAGAGAAATATAGACCAATATTGAAAACAGATAAAAATAAAAACACAACACAATAAAGACATTTAGCGCATAGAGGCAGTATGCAAAGGCGACCTTATCACTACTAGTGATCTCTTACAGGTATAATTAAATAACAATAAGATTTATTTGTATCTATTCCTTTTTACTTTTCACTTTTAGTGCATTCTGCTTAGAAAGTCCCAAATTACTGTCTATTTTCTGAAATAACCAATGTTGCATCGGTAGCTTCAACATCAACATGTAGCAATAATAATTTGTTTCCTGAAAGAATCCTGGAACGTGAGGCTGCCATTGAGGCTGAAAAAAGATGCATGTGATCTATGTTCA